>MCJB01003147.1:0-157610 GCA_002018475.1 Nicotiana obtusifolia
ATTAAATAAATAATCCCAGTTCGACTAATGTCACTTTAATTGGAAAAACTCTTTTTATATATTTCCTTCCCGGGAATGTACGAAAAGAGGTGTGACAATTGGTATATACCAATTAGTAAATATGTTTGGTAAATATATGAACTAGAGCAGCTAGAACACATTAATTATATTGACCATCTTCCAAATTAATTATACAGATATCTCCTGCTAAGGACCCCTCGATGCCCGTATTGATACCACATATAAGAATTGTCGTACATCCATACATATAAAATACTATAATATATATAACTATAATCAACGGCACACTCAGGATTTTTCGTAAGCGATGTCAAAACGGTGAACAAGTAATTAAATCTATTAAAAAAAGAACACGATTTGAATCATATTAGTAAAACATAACTCAAGCATATTACTACAAATTTTCTCCATAAATTTTTAATTTTTGAAATGCATTAAAAATAAGCTCATTAGAATAATTTTTTTACATAAGGCATCAAATATTCAATTAAACACTCATTGTTCATTTGATTTCGCAAATTATTTTTAATAAATTTTATTGTCGAGAGTAAAGAACGAAAAGTAAAAATAAAAATGGTCGAACTGCTTATGGAAGCAACTATGTCCTTTCATATTCAAATAAATTCTGCAGCTGAAGAGACCAAATATGACTATTGACTCGGCGGTTCAAGATTTTGTTAACAACGAAAAGGTCTATAGCTCAAATCCAGCTGGTGTATTTTATATGTAGATTAAACACAGAAATTTTAAAACAAGAGCAGATGCTATGCGCCTTCGAACTTGCGACCTCATTAATTTCAGATTCTGGCTCCGCAACGAGGATCAGCTAGCCCATAGTATATTAGAACAAATAATGTCAGCAATTCTTTTCGTGGTGGATGACTTGTTGACGCAAGGGTATACGGAAGTCCACATCCATTTTCTGTCCAATAAATATTAGTGGACGTGTGGACATAAGAATTGTAAAGAAAAAAATTTAGTGAAAATAATATTTGAATATGAATATAAGTTTGGGCTGTTTTTAAATTTTTGTGAGTGATCTAAAGTGAAAATTTTTAAAAAAATAATTTTTTGAAGTTTTTCTAATTTTCGATAAATTCTGAAATTCAGCTTCAAGTGAAACTCGAAAATTTCATGGCTAAACATTAATTTCGAAAAAGTGAAAGAAGTTCATAAAAAAAAATGAATCCTTTTTACGGCCAAACGGGCCCTTAGTATACATATAATAATAATCAAGTTAAGAACCAGTCAAAAGGGAGTTAATTTGCAGTGTCCAAAACAAAGCTGCATAGTTCGTTTGTTTCTGCCTATCTTAGCTTAGACCAAACTTACTAGTAATAAACAAATCTATTCCGATGAATTGATGATAAGCACTGATCAACACATACAGATATAGTACAAAAGAAGCATCGATATTTTACAAGTGTGAACGTTGAAGGTCAAGTAACGGATGAGCTCTTGATAAATAACATATATTGCATTTGTTTCTTCTACTATATATTTCTAAAGGAGTGTTCAACCTTCACTAAGTATTAATGAATACGATGCCAAGAAAAACGTCATGAATTACTCTTAGAAATATCATTTCTGGTCTTAGTTAAGATTATTTGCATAAATTACGGAAATTAAATATAAAACAACAATATGAGTGCTTATTCAAAATCGTGGAAAATTGTGGACAGTACAAATGTAGGAATAAAATTCTTCAATTCTTAATTAAATGTTTTGAGTCCGAGCCTTAAAATTTTTTTTTTTTATAAAAAAGTGCTTCCCCTATAAATGAGTCTTACATGGTGATAATACATATTAATCGGGATCCCAATATAAATATGGAACCCGCAAAAAGAAAAAAGCAAGAGCTTATTTTGAGGTCATGCGGTAAAGAAATGATGCAAGCATGGTTTAACGGGTAACTACGGAATGTATATATATCAATTGAAGTCTTCAAGAGATGAACTATTATCAAATGCAAACTTAAGTATGAGTTTGTTGCTTCCATTTTTGACGGATTAATTCTTTCAGGTCTTCTATATTTGAGAGAAATAATGTAGAATTAAACCTGCTTTTCTTTTTTCCACTCTAAACTCAAAAAGGAGAATCTGAATTACATAGCTAGTTGATCAAATAAGTAATCTGACGTCATCTACGTGTCAAAATAAATTAACTTGTGTAATTAAAACACACCACATTTTGGTAATTATAGCTATAAATAAATAAATTGGTTGAAAATGCACTTACAGTCTTACATGTTTTAGCCATGGAAGCACCTTCTTTTTCGAGCAGAGACCGAAGCACCACGTGAGGGCTGGATTGGGCCTTACATATTTTAGGAGGTAAAAAAGAAAATAGAGAAAAATCAGAAATAGTGTGACTTACAATTACTAATTGAAAATTACTCATAATTTTAAAAGTAATTAAAATTTAGCTATTTTCTTATGTAAAAATAAAATTCAAACAAAAATATCCTTAAAAATCGAGAAAAATTCTAGCATAATATGCTAAAGCTCGAGTTTTTTTACATATGACAATCCATCATAAAATGCTGGAATTTCATAATATGACGGAGTTCCTACATAATATGCTGGAAGTTTATACGCAGGAGCTCCATAATCTAGCATATTATGCTAGAATATTCCGTGTTTCATCTAAGGTATTTTTGTCTAAATTTTATTTTTGCATAAAATAGTGACTATTTTTCAGTGACTTTACAAATGCTGATTATTTTTTAATTGTTAATTCGAAAACTGACTAGTTCATACTATTTGTACAAGAAAAATAATCTACCTGTAAATTGGCCCATGAAAGGTATTGCAACGTCCAGGCCCGAGTCGAATCTCACCCCATCACCGCAAGTACAATCCTTCACTATACACTTTCACTTCTCACATCAAATATAAGAACAAAAAGGGATTGCTAGACTTTTAGCAGTTCTCTTTGTCTCTTATCGTTTAACATTCATGCAATTATACAAAACTACAAACACATTTCCCCTTTGACTTTTTCTTCTCATTTTCATATTAAAAAGTTATCCATTTCTTTTGTCTTTCCCTCCTCCCCCAACTACCTTGCCGAGGGTTGTGGAGAAGAGGTTGCTTCCACCGATTCACCAGCATTTTGCACAAGTGATAAGTAAATAGGCATTTTGCAAGCATATTTTAGAAGAGGTTGCTTGTGCCATGCCTACATCACATATAGCAGGAAGGAGGGGCGGATCTATAGCGCTAACTACAGATTTACGTGAATTCAATAACTTTTGTTTAAACCTTGTACGCATAGGAAAAAATTCACAAAAACAAAAAAAAAAAAATTTAAATGTGTATACTTTATATATACAATGACTTAACTCCCACCCTCTTATGCTAAGGAGCTCTATAAAAGACCTAAAAGCAAAGTACACTAGCCTAGTCTTTTCATGTACTATATGATGCATTCATATATACTTTTATAATATTATCTTTTAAAGTAAAAAAGAACTGTAAATAAGCAACAACCATTTGAAAGTCCGTATACGTAAAAACAAATTCCTAAGATTTAGGGTTAAGCAAAAGAAGAAAGATCAAAATATATTGCTGAAAAATCGAAATTGTGTAATGGAGTTTGAAGTGTTTAATAATCTCTCTCTCTCTCACATCAAATGTGAGGTACATTTTGGTTGGCCTTCACATATATTTCTTGATTTAAATAGGCAAAATTAAATGGCGATTAATTATTAGCTAACAAGCTACTATAAGAATAGCACGATTTAGGTTTATTTATTGAAGGCTGACTGACAAATGGAGAAAACGGTCCCTACTTCAATATCATCTTCATTTTAACGTAATCAGTATTCTCAGATTCCCCTCTTAGAAAGTTGATAATGAAGTAAGCCATTTTTAGTCTCCACTCTTATTTCTTCCTAACCTATGATCTTCAGTGGTCCAACTTTGAATGGACATTTTAGCTGGAACAAGCCTATTCAATTCCCTTCCAATCTTCGGTTTAACATTTATATTTTCTTTTCTGGGCCATGTATAGTCCTAATCACGTTGAAATCACAAAGACAGTAAACTTCAATATTTTTTTATCTTTGTTGAATTGCTTTTTAATTTCTCCTTTTAAACTTTAAATACCACGTGGAAATCCTACAATAACAAAATTGCTTATTTGAATTGATAGATATTTGACAATTGAAATTCACTTCTTTAATATCTCTTCAATAGATGTATAGTAATATGTATCTATCAAACAATGGGGACAAAAGACAGCTGGTACGGTTCACATAAGTCAGGCAATAAAGGTAGTACTCCTTTGAAGTCTCGAGCTATTTATTACAAAATCAAGTACCCTTAATAAGTGACTTTTTAATCTTTTTATTTTGGTCCAAAATAAGTATTATTTTATATAATTAAAAAAGAATTAATTTTATTTTTTTCAAAATTTGCCCTTATTTACATATTTAATGTGTCAAGGTAACAATTAATTAAGGATACTTTAGTGAATACATTTTTTTTTTCTCTAGGAGTTCGTATTTTCTTAAGGAGTATACCAAAGATTAAGAAGTCATTTATTATGGACCGAAGGGAGTATCTATTATAAATCTTTTCTAGAAAAATACATTTCAAATTGCGGCCTTTCATCAAGCGTTAGAGCAAATAACAAATTCAATACCTATATAATTTTTTTTATTTATCTTATTTTTACTAATAATGTAAGTGAATTTTTATATGATTAATCCATCCCCTATAATATAGAGAGTCAGTTACTTAAATGTTCACTCAATTATTCGAAATTATTTAGTAAAGTCATCTTTCTTTCATTTGTAGCAAAAAAATCACTTACATATGCCTATAACACTCAGAAGGTCACTCAACCAGATTTCTTAACTTTTTGATTGTCAAATACTATATGTACCCTCTAAATTATGAAATTTTATCTTCTTTTTTTTTTTTTTTTTACTTTTTAAATTATTTCGATGAGCTACTGTATCAAATACTTGTATTTATGACTTCTTTTGGATTTTTGTTGAGTTACATATTTGCAGTGTCTCTATATTTCACAATAAGGTAAAAAAAAATAGTGATAACTTTCGTTTGTTTCTGCATATGTGCATGCTAAATCAATATTGTTTCTCTTCAACTTTGACTTTTTCTTCATGTTCTTAGCATGAAAGATTTTGGTATTTTTTATAAATCATACTTGAAAGTAACTGGGTTATTAGAAGTCCTCTAATATGGGGCTCTTAATTTTTACAATGACAAGTTATTTCTTTTTTACAATGTCAAATTATTTTGGGGGATTGAAGCATCCAAGAAGATCGAATGTTATGTAATCCTTTTAGTTGGCTTTAAATTTATTGGTCTTTGAGTTGTCTTTTTCCTTACTTTGTTTACTTAAGTAAACGATCAACAACAAGAGCTCTGAAGTTCTCGTCCTTTTTTTCACTTTGTTTACTTAATACGTAGAAAGTATATGAGAGGGTAAGGTAGATTAAAGTGTTAGGATTGATTCACTCAAATATTCTGTACTGATGAAGAAGATGAAGAAATTTTGAAGAGAGAAAAATTAAGGTAGAGAGAGAAAGAAAAAACGTGAGAGACTTATTCCGTGGTAACACCCCGTTAGGGTAAACTTCCACGGCGGCGGGATTTATATATATTAATAATTAAGGGTATTTACAATACAAGGAGAATAAAGGGTATAGCCTATATATAGATCCCAAATAGTCACAAACCTATAAGAGAAAAGTCTCCCAATTTGACCAGGATTATAGGTTTTCCTTTCCCAAATCTATAAGGACAGTGAGTTTTCCTAAACTTATAGGGATTATGGGTTTCCTAAAAATATAAGGAAATAATTCAAGTCCATCACATATTAATCAGGCTCCACACTTAATAATTCTCCCACTTAGAGACTGATTCAATCGTCCAAAAAAAATTGTCCCAACATCATCAATATCTTCACCACACCGCACCATCTGTAGAAACAAACTACAGAAGACCAACTGAGGTTTTGCATAACCTCAGTTTCTCAACATCAACAGATTTCGTCAACATGTCTGCTGGATTCTTTGCACCCTCTATCTTCTCCAAACACATATCACCATCCTCCACTACCCTGCGAGTGAAATGGTACCGTCTTCTGATGTGCTTTGTCTTCGAATGATAGACTGGGTTCTTCACCAACTGTATGGCACTCTGGCTATCTGAATAAAGAATCTTCTCGCTCTGCTTCTTGCCCAACTCTTCCAGATAATCTGCCAGCCATATCATCTCCTTTCCAGCTTCAGCTATTGCCACATACTCAGCCTCTGTTGATGAAAGAGCAACACACTTCTGAAGCCTGGACATCCAACTCACTGTTGTACCACCTATGGTGTAAATGTATCCGGATGTGCTCATGCTCGAGTCCACATCACCACCAAGATTAGCATCCACAAAATCCTGCAGATTCACTTTGCCTTTGCCAAAACTAAGTGAAATACTGGATGTACCTCTCAAATATCTCAGAAGCCACTTAACAGCTTCCCAATGCTCTTTCCCCGGATTCGCCATGTACCTGCTAACAACTCCCACTGCATGTGCTATGTCAGGTCTAGTGCAGACCATAGCATACATCAAACTCCCAACTGCTGAAGCATATGGAATAATTGCCATCTGCTCACGCTCTTCAGGTGTCTTGGGTGACTGCCCCTTTGACAATTTTATATGTTTTGCCAAAGGAGTAATCCTGGGTTTAGCATCACTCATCCGGAATCTGGTCAACACCTTCTCAATGTATTGCTTCTGGGATAGATTTAAAGTGCCAGCAGATTTATCCCGAGAAATCCTCATCCCCAGAATCTTCTTCGATGCACCCAAATCTTTCATCTCAAACGCTGAAGACAGACTTGCCTTCAGATTGTTTATCTCCCTCATACTGGATCCTGCAATCAATATATCATCCACATACAAGAGTAGAAACACATAAGAATCAGTGTATTTTTTGAAGTAACAAAACTGATCCTTTTCAGCCCTGCAAAAGCCACTCTTGTTCATGAAGGAGTCGAACTTTTTGTACCACTGCCTCGGTGCTTGCTTCAACCCATACAAGCTCCTGTTGAGCTTGCACACCATGTGTTCCTTGCCCGGAACTACAAATCCTTCTGGTTGTTGCATATAGATCTCCTCGTCCAGATCTCCATGTAAAAATGCTGTTTTTACATCCATTTGCTCAAGATGCAAATTCTCTGATGCAACAATACTCACAGAATTCGTATAGTAGTTAACTTCACAACAGGAGAATATATTTCAGTATAATCAATACCTTTCCTTTGTGAATATCCTTTAACTACTAACCGAGCCTTGAACCTTCTTTTACCGTCTGGTTCTGCCTTGATTCTAAACACCCACTTGTTCGACAAGGCTTTCTTCTCTGCAGGTAACTCAGTCAACACCCAAGTGTTGTTCTTCTCAAGGGAGCTCAATTCATCATTCATGGCTTGCTCCCACTTGATTGAATCCTCCACCTGTAGGGCCTCATCGAAAGACTCTGGTTCCCCTTCATCAGTCAGCAACAGATAATGTAATGAAGGTGAATACCTATCTGGTACTCTGATGGTCCTTGATGATCTCCTCAACAGCTTCTCAGGTGTCACTTGTTCCACCATAGGTTTTTCAGCAACAGCGTCTAGAGTTGGTTGAGTTTCTTCCGCAACATCTTTGGGTGTACTCTTCTGCAACTCAATCTCAACTCCCACTTGCTTCATAGTCTCTGAGACCTTCTTCTCTCTGTCCTTGTATAGGACAGACTCATCAAATGTCACATCACAATGTCTCAGGATCTTTCTGTTCTTATCATCCCAAAACCTGTAACCAAATAAGTCAGAACTGTAGCCTATGAAGTAACACTTCACAGCCTTAGCATCAAGCTTGTCTCTTTTCTCTGGATCAACATGAACATAAACCGTGCAACCAAAAGTTCTCAAGTGTGAGTACTTGAGCTCTTTTTTCATCCACACCTCCTCTGGGATCTTGAACCCAGGGGAACTGATGGTCCCCTGTTGATCAAGTATGCAGATGTGCTCACAGCATCTGCCCAAAACATCTTGGGCAGCCCACAGTGTATCCTCATGCTCCTTGCACGCTCATTCAATGTTCTGTTCATCCTCTCAGCAACTCCATTCTGCCTAGCCTTACCGGGAACTGTCCTCATCAATCTGATTCCCTCAGCTGCACAGAATGCTTTGAACTCTGACTTGTCATACTCTCCTCCATTGTCAGACCTCAGGCATTTGATCTTCAAACCAGTCTGATTTTCAACTTCAGCTTTTCACCTCTTGAAAGTCACAAATACATCTGACTTATGCTTCAAGAAATAGACCCATACCTTCCTGCTGAAATCATCAATGAAGGTGACATAGAACTTGGATCCTCCAAGTGATGAAACTGGAGATGGTCCCCAAACATCTGTATGTACCATTTCCAATCGCACTTTCTTCGGCTCTCTACCAGTCTTTGTGAAGCTAACTCGTTTCTGTTTTCCCATAACACAGCTTTCACAAAAACCCATTTCAACAGACTTCAGGCCCTCTAATGCTCCGTTTGCAACCAGCATCTTCATTCCTTTAGCACTCATGTGTCCAAGTCTGTTGTGCCACATACATGAACCGGAAGCACCCTCAGCGACAGCAACCATGTTAATACACCCTGCAGTGGTGTACAAGGTTCCAGATTTGGTGCCACGAGCTACAATCATAGCAACCTTACAATCTTCCACGAACCTTTCTCAAACTCTGCTGTATAGCCTGTGCTATCCAACTGACCAATAGAGATCAAATTCTTCTTGAGAGCAGGAATATATCTGACATCCTCTAATGTCTACTGGTTTCCCGATGGAGTCTTTATGCAGACATCCCCCTTTCCTTCAATCTCCAAGGCTTTGTTGTCAGCAAGATACACCTTCCCAAAATTTCCAGATTTGAAATTTTGGAACAATTCCTTGCTTGGAGACAAATGAAAGGAGGCACCAGAATCCAAAATCCAGGATTCGACCGGGCTATCCACACTAAGGATTAGAGCATCCCCAATGTCTTCTGCGGAATTTACAGAATCACTATCATCTCCAGATTTATGATTCTGCTTCTTCTTTGGTTTCGTACAGTTTGTCCAATAGTGCACTTTATCTCCACAGTTCCAACAAATCACGTTGGGTATGTTCGGAGATTTTCCTTGATTCTTTGATTTTGATCGGCCATGTTGATTTTGGCCCTTCGACTTGCTTCTCCCCCTTCGATCAACACTGAGAGCACTGCCCGGTGAATCTCCCACTTCTCGTTTACGAATGCTTTCGCTGAGAACAACATCACGGATTTCATCAAACTTCAACTTCTCAGATCCACGAAAATTGCTAATTGCAGCAACAACAATATCCCAAGACTCGGGCAGAGATGACAACAAAATCAACGCCTTAATTTCATCTTCGAAATTAATTTCCACAGAACTCAGTTGACTCACAATCATATTGAACTCATTTATATGATCGGCAACAGATCCATTCTCAGACATCTGTAAATTGAACAATCTACGCATCAAATATACCTTGTTCATCGTCGATGGCTTTTCGTACATATTTGATAGCGCCTTCATCAGATCTACCGTAGTCTTCTCCTTAACGATGTTGAACGCCAAGTTTCTCGACAAAGTCAACCGGATAAACCCCAACGCCTGGCGATCCTTAAGCTTCCACTGCTCCTCTGTCATGGAAGCCGGCTTTGCCTCAGTCAAGAGTTCGTGAAGATCTTTCTGATACAGATAGTCTTTGATTTGCATCTTCCAGAAACCGAAATCGGATCCATCAAACTTCTCGATTCCAATCTTCGAACTCTCCATCTTCAGTGATCGTGTTGAATCTCCAAAGCTCTGGTACCAGTTGTTAAGATCAATTCACTCAAACACTCTGAACTGATGAAGAAGATGAAGAAATCTTGAAGAGATAAAAGTTAAGGTAGAGAGAGAGAAAAAAAACGTGAGAGACTTATTTCGTGGTAATACCCCGTTAGGGTAAACTTCCACGGCGGCGGAATTTATATATATTAATAATTAAGGGTATTTACAATACAAAGAGAATAAGCAGTACAGCCTATATATAGATCCCAAATAGTCCTAAACCTATAAGAGAAAGGTCTCCCAATTTGACCAGGATTATAGGTTTTCCTTTCCCAAATCTATGAGGACAATGAGTTTTCCTAAACCTATAAGGATTATGGATTTCCTAAAAATACAAGGAAATAATTCAAGTCCATCACATATTAATCAAGCTCCACACCTAATAGAAGTAGCCCCACTATTCAACAACGGGCATCTTCGAGAATTCCTGAGCGACCGAGCCAAGAATCATTTCAGGAATAGGTATTCTAACAAACAGACCGAACAAGAAGAACCTCAAAATGTCATTAACATGATCATCAGTGGTTTCGATGTCCCTTAGGGGCTGATGTTAAAGAGCACCAAAGTGTCCATCACGAGGGAGAAACGAACTCGAGATTACATACCGGAAGGAACCTTCTCTTCCAACGATGAGGACGTGGAAGGAATCGTGCAACCCTACAATAATGCACTGGAAACATCTATACTCGTAAATAAAATTTGAGTTAAGCGAGTGTTGATTGATCCAGGTAGCTCGGCCAACATCATCCAATCGAGGGACATGGAGCAGCTCGATCTAAAAGATCAAATCATGCCTGCAGTCTGAGTTCTAAACGGATTCAACATGGCATGTGAATCTACTAAGGGTGAGATAACATTACCGGTGAACACTGTTGGGACCATCCAGGAAGCTAAGTTTTATCTGATCGAAGGAGACTTGAGGTACAACGCTTTGTTTGAGAGGCCATGGATCCATAACATGACAGCAGTACCCTCGACACTGCACCATGTGCTGAAATTCCCAACACCCAGCGGAGTCAAAATAGTTTATGGGGAACAACTGGCCGCCAAGGAAATGTTCGCAGTCGATGAAGTGATCCAAGCATCCATAATCTCAACATCGGAGGATCTGAACCAGATGGTCAAAGATGGGGCCAAATAGCAATCACGGATACCAGCCTCGACAGAATCAGAGGAATAAGAGGTAGACGAGGACAATGATTACGGGGTCCCCAGATCTTTCATAGCCCCCGATGATTCCAATGCTACAAAATCTACGGTCGAAGAACTGGAACAAGTCGTGTTGAGTGAAAACTTGCCCGATCGAAAGGTATACCTGGGCACGGGGTTAAGCCCCGAGCTCAGGAATTCTTATACTTAATGAAGATTATTTCTCTTGGTCCCACCTTGATATGACAGGGATCCCACTGGATAACCACTCACAAGCTGAGCCTGGACCCGAAGTTCCATCCGGTCAAGTAGCACAGGAGACCCTAGTTCGAGGTCAAACATGCTTTCATCAAGGACGAGGTATCTAAACTCCTTAAAATAGGGTCCACTCGAGGGGTTAAATACCCGGAGTGGTTAGCAAATATAGTAGTAGTCCCTAGAAAAGGGAACAAATTAAGAATGTACTATAAGGATTTGAATAAGGCATGTCCCAAGGACTCTTTACCTTTGCCCAACATCGATAGCATGATTGATGCCACAGCCGGCCACGAGACCCTCAGTTTTCTCGATGCCTACTCCGGGTACAACCAAATACGGATGAACCCGGGTGATCAAGAAAAAACCTCTTTCATCACTAAATACGGCACATACTGCTACAATGTGATGCCATTCGGGTTAAAAAACGCTGGTGACACTTACCAACGCCTAGTAAACCGGATGTTCGAGGAACAAACAGGAAAATTGATGGAGGTTTACATTGACGATATGTTGGTTAAGTCAGCAGAGGACCATTTAAAACATTTGCAAGAAACCTTCAGCATATTGAAGAAATATAATATGAAGCTGAACCTGGAGAAATGTGCGTCTGGAGTTGGGTCAGGTAAATTCCTCGGATTCGTGGTATCCAATCGAGGAATCGAGATCAACCCCGACAAGATCAAAGCAATCGAAGATATCACGGTTGTGGACAACATGAAGGCTGTGCAAAGATTAACCGGGCGCATAGCCGCCCTGGGACAATTCATTTCGAGGTCCTCCGGCAAGAACCACCGGTTCTTCGCACTATTGAAGAAGAAGAAGAATAACTTCTCACGGACCCCGGAGTGCCAAACGGCCTTAGAGGAACTCAAGCGGTATCTATCGAGTTCTGCTTCACACGCCGAAGACAAACGAACAACTATACTTGTACTTGGCAGTATCGGAGATAGCAGTAAGTGGAATCCTGGTCCGGGAAGAGCAAGGTACGTAATTTCCAATTTACTATGTTAGCAGGATCATAGGTGAGACTGAAACTAGGTAGCCGCACCTAGAAAAGCTGGCGCTCGCTTTGCTAAGCGCCTCTAGAAAGCTAAATATGCCGTGGAAATCAGTGGGTATGATTTTGAATATCGACCCCTGACCGCCATTAAATCTCAAATTTTGGCAGGCTTTGTGGCCGACTTTATGCCGCCCCTAATACCCGAGGTTGAAAGAGAGTTATTGATCAACTTAGGAACCTCCACGGGGATCTAGACCCTCTTTAGACACGGCACCTCGAACGCAAAAGGGCCCGGACTTGACATCGTATTGAATCCACGAACAGGCAATATAGTCAGACAATCTATTAGGACTGTGAAATTGACTAACAAGGAGGCTGAATATGAGGCCATGATTGCAGGTCTCGAACTAGCCAAAAGCTTGGGGACAGAGGAGATCGAAGACAAGTGCGACTCCCTCCTTATGGTGAACCAAGTCAATGGGACGTTCGAGGTCAGAGAAGAACGAATGCAAAGGTACCTGGATAAGTTGCAGGTAACATTACATCGGTTCAAAGAATGGACTTTGTAACACGTACCTCGGGATCAAAATAGTGAGGCCAATTCCCTCGCTAATTTAGGGTCATCGATTGAGGACGACGAGTTCAACTCGGGGGTAGTCGTACAACATATGAGATCGGTAGTGGAAGAAGGTCATGCCGAGATTAACTCGACAAGCCTAACTTGGGACTGAAGAAATAAATATATAGAATATCTGAAGGCCGAAAAACTGCCCTCGGATACAAAAGAATCAAGGGCCCTGCATACAAAGGTGGCCCGATTTGTCCTGTCCGAAGATGGAACCCTGTTCAGAAGAACATTCGATGGTCCACTCGCGATATGTCTAGGACCAGGGGATACCGAGTACATTTTGAGGGAAATCCATGAAGGCACCTGTGGAAATCATTTAGGCGCCGAATCATTGGTTCGAAAAGTGATCAGAGTCAGCTACTACTGGATCGATATGGAAAAGGACGCGAAAGATTTCGTACGAAAATGTGATGAATGTCAAAGACATGATCCAATGATTCATCAGCTTGGGGAGCTACTGCATTCGGTTTTGTCGCCATGGCCGTTCATGAAGTGGGGAATGGGTATTGTTGGCCCCCTTCCATGGGCACCCAATAAGGCTCAATTTATATTATTTATGGCTGATTATTTTTCTAAGTGAGTGGAAGCCCGGGCATACGAAAAGGTTAGGGAGAAAGAAGTCATCGATTTCATTTGGGACCGCATCATATGCTAATTCGAAATGCCGGCCCAGATCGTATGTGACAACGGGAAACAATTCATCGGCAGTAAAGTAAGCAAATTTCTCGAAGATCATAAGATCAAAAGGGTCCTATCAACATCCTACCATCCTAGTGGGAACGGACAAGTAGAATCGACCAACAAAACCATACTCCAAAACCTCAAAAAGAGGTTGACCGACGCCAAAGGAAAGTGGAAGGAAATTCTACCTGAAGTCCTATGGGCATATCGTACGACCTCGAAGTCCAGTACCAGGGCCACCCGTTCTCACTGGTTTACGGCGCTGAAGCTCTAATACCGGTCGAAGTCGGAGAACCGAGTTTTAGGTTCCGACATGCAACCAAGGAATCAAACGACGAGGCTATGAATATGAGCCTAGATCTATTAGACGAAAGGCGCGAAGTAGCCCTTGTCCGGTTGGCTGCCCAGAAATAGCGGATCGAGAGATATTACAATCGAAGGGACAACCTTCGACATTTCAATATCGGGGACCTGGTGTTGAGGAAGGTCATGCTAAATACCTGGAACCCGAACGAAGGGAAATTAGGACCAAACTGGGAAGACCCTTATCAAATTATCGAGATCACCGGTAAAGGATTGTACAAACTCAGAACAATGAATGGTGAGCAACTACCGAACAACTGTAACATAGCTCACTTGAAGCGATACTACTGCTAAGGTATGACCCCATTCATTTCTTTTATTTTGAACTAACACTTGCAGGTAACAAACAAGGTCCGATATAATTTTTAGGCTTGAAAGCACGCGTTGCACTTTTTTTCCCTTGTCCCAAATGGATTTTATGGCAAGGTTTTTAACGAGGCAACAGTAAATTGTGCTAACTTAGAATCGAAGGCCGGATACGAATCGGTATCAAAGATCCTCGACAATAGTATTCGAGGCTTCTCTACAATTGGCCCCGAACACTGAGAGACATTACCCTCGGATAACAACTTTAGCAAGGAAAGAAACTTTATGATTGAATGGTCTCATCTCAATTGACAGGATTTACTGTAAGGGCCAAATGGTTCAAATGAACCGTGCCCGCATAGACTGCTCGAGTCCTGGCACAAAACTTGTACACATGTGTAACTATTACATACAAGAATAAAAAAATATTTCTACCTCGCGGATAAATATTTTGCCCCATAAAGAATTTCTCTCTTTTTCGTTCCTCTTAAGGAATTTCTTACATCTAATCCCCTAAAGGTATCGAGCCCAAGGGCCGCCTTATCCGGGTTCAAATGATCACTCCTAATCGGGGACTGTTGTCCAAAAACAAACTCGAAAGGCTCGGTTGAGGGAGCCCGTGGGCACAAGACCTATTAGGCAACGCCCGAACCTTAAAGGCTACGGCCATCCCCATTCGGGGACTGTTATCTAGGCAAAGCCCGGATAATTCGAGGTGACAAGCCCACTGGGCAACACCAGAACTAAAAAGGCTACGGCCTTATTAAAACAGCTCAGAGACGTCCGTAACCCGTAATAAAAAACAAGGGCTTGAAAAATTTCTAAACCAAATCTAAAGGCTACCCTCGACAAACTATAATAAAAAAATTTATTATAAGTACTTTGGGGAAAAGTTCTGGACATACCGAACCCCCACGATGCCTTAGACAAAATAATGTCAAAGGTAAGGCCTATACAAACCTCCGAACATGACCTAACTAGTTCATGGTAAGGCATTTCGATCTTTGCAAACATAAAGAACAAAGCAAAAGGACACAAAACTCGTAAATTGTCGAAGGGAAAAACAAGCCTTATATTATATATACAATATTTACCAAGGCCAAATGGCCTTACCAAAAAGTAGAAAAGTGCACAAGTACGAAAAAAAAAGCAAAAACATCTACAAAGGCGTCTAAATAGCCCAGTCTTCTTCGCCCCCGGATCCATTGGAACCCTCGGAGTCTTCTTCTTCTTCTTCCTCGGGGTAAGCCAAATTCTTGGCCTCGGCCTCGAGACCCTTAGCAATTTTGATCTCGGCCGATAGATCAAAACCCCGAGCATGAATCTCCTCAAGCGCCTCTCTTCGTTACTGTCGTTTCTTATATTCAATAATGTCTTTCAAGTGGTCCTGAGCCGCCTCTGTATCGGCCTTATATTGGGCCACCATCTCGTCGGCGTCGTCTTTAACCGCCACGGCCGCTGACTTGGCCGTTTCAAGTTCCTTGGCCATAATTTCTCAATCAGAGGCAGTCGAACTTAGCCGAGACTGGAGCTCTTCAACCTTTTTGGCCTGCACCTCGGCCTTTTCCTTTGCTGCTCGAAGTTGGACCTCAGCCGAAGTCAGCTGCGCCCGAGCAGCCTCTTTTTCAGAGGCCAGACGATCCATCCTTCCCCTCCATTTGTCGGTCTCGGCCTTGACAACATCCATCTCAGCTCGCAATTGATCGATCTGCTCGGTTTTTTTTTGGACCTTCGAATTCCGACCGTTAATCACCAAGCCTAGATCTTCATCACTAACCTCAAATACTTTTAGCTGCTCGACAAAGTCGGCATGCTCCTTTCGAGCCACCTCCAGCTCAGCTCGGAGGCCCTTAGCCTCCCTGTCACGCTGCTCGCTGAGAAGTTTGTAAGAATCTTTCTTCTTAGTGAACCCTTGGACCTCGGCCTCAAGCTGTTTCAGCTCATCCCAATATCGGAGAAAAGTATCCTGGTGAAGCACCGAGGCCTACAAGCACAAAAAGAAAATATTAGAGCTATATGTAAAATAGCCTAAGTACAAATTGAAAACCATTAAAGAATATCTAAAGTTACCACGTTTAATGCCTATTATGCTTCGTTGAACAGACAGGGTGCATCCACCTCGTTTATCTTGGCCTGATCATCCTCGGTCACCACACATCAAAGATAACTGGCCACCCCTACGGGGGCGGAGAGGACCCGGGCGTCCTCCAGAAGGGAGATAGTAATGGATCGCTTCCGGCCAGGATCCACACTCGGAGCAGGGAATCGATTGACCAGTTTAGGGCTGGAGGAAGGTTCGCTTGCTCCCGAAGATAGGCTCTTCCTTGGTATCTCTAAATCACCCAACCCGGTGACGCCCTCCATGGTCGTAGAGTCCACTCCATAAAAAAAACCGCGGAAGGGGTCGTCCGCTCCATGGGGCCCCTCATTGGGGCGTCCTTTAGCCGTTTGTTCCTCTTTGTTCATGAACTCAGTAAATGAGGGTGACTCGGTGATCTCTATCACACCGAGTGCTTCCTTCGGTGTATTGCCCACATCTTCGGAAGCTTCGATCTTGGCCTCCTCCTTGACCTCCCTAACTTGATGAAGATCGGCATCGTCTCCCTCTAGTTCGGAGGCCCCTTTCCCTTCGAGTCGTGACGACACTCGGGCCACCAGATTGAAGGCTTCTTTTTCTTGTTCTCCCTCGGATGCATCCCTCAGACGATAGAGATAACCCGAAGGTTGTGCTTTTTTTTGGATTTACGCACCAGCTTTCTCTTTGGATTTTTCTTCTCCGAGCTCGGAGAACTCGGGGCCCTTTTTATTTTCTACTCTTCACCCTATCTTAGAGCAGGGGACTTAGTGGGGAAATCATCGCTACCGGATGGGGGCCTCATTTAACATCCTTCGATAAACCTGCAAAGAAAATAAAACAAGTAAGAATTTAATGATGCAAAAGGGAAACCAAATATTACTCATGAAAGAGATCTCAATGTGCGTACGGGCCTCCCATCGGCTCTTTGAAAGCTGGCACCACTAATACTCGAAATAAGGCCTTTGTGATACGATGACCTCAACCCACTCCTTGAGTCGAGGAATTGCATTCGAGATCCGAGCAACAGCCGCACCACCACAAAACACCAATAAGAAGGAAGGAAAAAAGCAATAAATTAAATTTTGGAAGCAAAATTATACTTATGTGACATGTTCCACTTCTTGGGGAACGGCATGTACTCAGCCGGGATCAAGTCCGAGGTCCTCACTCGGACAAAATAGCCTAGCCAACCTCTATCCCTATCATCATCGATACTCGAGAACAAGGCTTTACTGGCCCGACGGGCGAGCTTGATCAGCCCTCCCCTCCCCCGGTAGAGTCAGGGACTGTATAAACACATGAGGTGGTCGATGGTGAAAGGGCATCCCTTCGATCTTGCTTACAAAGCAACAGAGGAGGATTACGAACCTCCAGAAAGAAAGGGTGAATTTGACCAAGGGTTATCTCGTATCTTTTGCAAAAGTCGATGATAATCGGGTCCAAGGGGCCCAGCATGAAGGGATAAGTGCAAATACATAAAAATCCCTCGTGGAAGGTGATGGCTTTGTCAGGTCCGGGAACCAACACATATTTGTCAACCCACTTATAATCCTTTTTGACTTTGGAAAAAACGTTCGGTGATCGAGCAGATATACCTCGAGACCTCCTCGCACTGGCCTGGTACAGAGGAGGGCTTTTCAACCTTAAAATCAGCATTGACCGGGCATCCCCTCGAGATGAACATTTTCAGAGGAGGTTCCAATACTGGTTCCTCGATAGCAGTACGCGAAACGGTCTCTTTGGTAGCGGGCCGCGAGGTAGAAGGAGTTTCTTTTTGGGGAATAGTTTTTGAAGTCTTCGCCATTCTTTTGAAAATGAAGGAAAAGGGAGGAAAAAGAGTACACTTGATGGTTTGGATGAAGACGGAACATAAGCTCTTATAAAAAGATCTCAAATAATAAAAATATAAGTGCTTAAAAATATTAAGATTGCTAAGGTACGAGAGCAGAAAGTTTGAATGTAAAGTTTGAATGAGTAAATGCGAGGGTATTTATAGTTTTTCAATGACGGTTCACATCCAGGAGTGGCCGACCAGCAGCAAACAAACATTTAATGCCATAAAGACTTAACTGACGAGACGTTTTGACTGTTTTATCTTTTTTGTCATGTGGTGTCGAAGAAAGAATCGGAAGCTCATGTCGTTTCTCATTGTCTACTCTCAAAAAAATGAGAGTACTATCTGTATACGGTCGAAATCGAGCTCGCCTATGACATGGTAGGTTAGGCTCGGAACATGACAACCAAAGACTGAAGATCGACCCCGAGTCCCACTAAGCTAGAACCCGGGGTCAGAATGCCTGCCTTCGAAAATATTGAGTTCGTAATCCCGGAGTCGACCTTAGCTCTGATCGAGCTCGAGCTCGAGGAAACATTGTTAGCTACCAAGAGAAGACCGAAATATCAGTGACCGGTCTGATATTACGGCGGGAATCTCGGCATGTATTAGTAAGTAATCGACAATCCACTAATCAAGAGATTTTTACCTTTTATAGAATTTTACCTAAAGTAGAACTCCTCTACTATATAAAAGGGGACTGATAATTCATTTAACACATTGTAACACGCATTCCAAAGCAATACATTATTATTCTCCTTATGTTCCTATTCTTCTATATTGACATCGATACGTTCGGCTCGAGGGTGGCTAACCTTCCAACGCTCAAACTGTTCAGTTCGTGCGATTTGCATTTACTTTATCATTATTTATTTCAATTGATTTATCATTTTGTATCAAGTTAATCCACTATCCTTAAAACCACTTACAAATTCAATTATTATTCGTTATTCGACTTTGAGGGTAGACAAAGTTCTATCTGATTTTGATATGCATGTTTGGATATAAATACTTAGGTGCGTGTTTTTTGTTTCTAATTTTGGTTGTGTAACGGTGTTTTGGGTGTGCAAATTTTATTATTTGAAGTTGCCGATAAGGTGAATTCAAAAATTTTGTTTTTCTGATTTTCTTTAGATTTGCTTTCTTCATTCTTAAAAAAGTGGATCTGAAGCTGTGAGATGCTTCTGTTCTCCAGTTTTGTTCTCTCTCTTGTGAGTTTTATGTAATATGTGATTCCTATAAATGACTCTCACCGTTACTATACAGTTGTAGAGTGATGCACCTAAGGTGTGTGATAAGGAAATCTTTTGCGAGGCACTATTTGGTTCTTGAACTCTTCACTATATCAATGTATTTCATGCATTGCAACAGAGATGGGATGGTCTTCTGTTTTGAAACCCTGACAAGCTTGAACCAGTTACCTGATCGAGAAAAAAATCATCGGCGGATTTGAGAAGAGCTGGCTCGATCAACAGGAAAACTACTATCAATTGATAGGTAATCATCATGCATCATCAATAAACCATGGTAAACATCAAAATGTGCATATGTCATGACGCACTAGCTAGGGTATGCTGGAAAAGGTCTATTATTGAGCTCAATTCATGATTGATACATAGGTGATCATTCTTCTGAATGTGGCAATGATACTGGTCATGGCTGTTTAACTGATGCACAAAGCTTTACAATTTTTTTTGAAGTTATTGTTGCTGCATATAATGAATTTGATATCAAAGTCATTTGTTTCACGGGTTGGGCACTTGGACATGTCACACAACAAAATGATGAAGGAATTTGCATTGGAGGTTTGAGAAGAATGCAAGTCGATATTATTCTTTCTTCTTTTTTTTCCTGGTATTGTTTCTTCTTTTCATTTTGTTTTGGTACTGCTTCATGTTTGTGTGGAGTATTTTGTAACTATGAACAAACTATTCCTTTCTTCAAAGTTATGTGAAATATGTCTTGAATCATCAGATCCACACTCCAAAGAAGAAAGTGAAGAAAAAGAAAATTTGCTAAACTTGCTAAACCATATGTAAGGACTCATTGTTAGCTTCTGTTATGTTCTTTTCTATGTGTCTATGTGATCTTTGGTGACATTCAGGGAAAACATGATCACTATAAGAGCACAAACCAACTCATACGTTGTTGGTTAGTCTTATTGAGCAAGAAATTCGTTTATAACTATTTCTGCTCTTAAGATGTACTCCACATTCTTTAGTATAATCATGTTTATTAGATGTGGGTATATTTTTCACCATACATTTATGTTTATATATCTATCATTTTCTTGCTTGGAATTAAAGTTTGGTTGATGTTATAGCATAAAAGTATAAGGAGATTCAAGAAATCATGCTCAATATAGAATAGTAAATAGTTACAACAATATCATGGTTCTAACTTTCTGTATTACAGAATTATGTGATTGGCTTAACCTCAACATCTTGGTGGTAAATTGAATTCAGAGTTTATCCGTACAGCTGAGTTATGCGATTTCATGTGTTTTATCAATTTTTTGGATTATAAGTGTTAGAATATTATTATTAATCTTTATATTATGTGATGTATGAATTCATGTTCATTTTTGTGGTATCATGTCAATTGTCAATAGCTTCTCCCAAATTCAGAAGTCCACCTTTTGATCTATATAATGAATGGCCTCCATCTTCTGTCACTCTATTTCTAGGCAATAACTCTTATTTCATTGCTAAAATATATATTTTTGGTGAGTAAGTGTTGATGATAATAGTGAAGATATATTAAAGAGATGACTCATTAATACTTGTGGAACCTGATTGTATTTGATGGTCATACTTGAATACTCATGCAAAGTTCATGCTACTTCTCAACAGACAAGCAGTTGATCAGATGTGCTAAATCCACTGATTTATTGTTTGAGAAATTTGAGAAGCCTGAAATATCAGGTATAGTTCTACTGACACAGTTCTACTTATCGTTTTATCGTTGTAGGTTTGCACGGACAGACTTGATGATGTTCTGTTACCTTGCATGTAACAGGTTGGTAATTTGAAGGCAACTGATTCTTTATGTTTTCTCCCTCGATTGGAACTGTCTAAAAGGTAATTAAAAATTTTTACAATATTATTCCTTGCTGAGGAAAAGTTCATGTTGTACTTTTCACAACAAGGGCAGTATTTACATGAATGTACTACTCCTTTTTCATATAATATCCTGGCTACTCTTGGAAAACTAATGGAAAGTGTCGTGGTTACTAGATGTATAATAGCTGGATTAAAAAATACATAAACAATGACAATTGAATTTTCTTCAAGGAAATTAGCAGTTACTTCTGTGATTTACCTTTATAGGATTAAACATTATTAGCTAATTCTAATAATCTCAAGTACATTTGAGCTTATGGCATGGTATTAATGTTATTAGGCTATTATTATTGAACTGTGCACTTTACGCATCAATCCAGGTAAAAATGATGCTCGCTTTGCACTTGAAATATGTCCGCAAGCTGCGACGCTCAGGATTTCAAGATAAGAAGTTGCTATTGCCTCCCCAGATCTTTGCATCAGGTAAGAAGCGAGCCTCAAAAATTTCAGACGTTATTAGCAAGAAAAGAAGATAACTTTCATTAGACGGATGACATATTAATATGACAATAAGAATGTGGCATAGATAAAGTGTTGCACATATTTTTCTGATTCTTATGAGGCATTTCTTAAATACATGATTCAACAATAAATGAACTCCATTTTCAATATTCAAGTTTTGAAAGACTGCAAATAAGGATATTGCAACTTCTTGAAAATGAAATGGAAACACTTAGCAACAAGAGCAATGCCTTGTGAGATCCATCAATTTGTCATCCTTTTTTCACCCCCTTTTTTGTGACAAGTATTTTCTTTAATTCATGGCTATTTCTATGATGCAAAAAGAATTTGAGACTTGTTCCTTATATAGGATAAAGTTTTATGGTCTGTCACTTCAAGTCTGTTGGGACAAATGTCGTAGCAAGTTATTATTTGTAATCTTTTCTAACTCTTCAGAGTGATTCCCTTCTACCGTTTTCCTGGTTATTGAACATAGTGTCGTAAGATAAAAAAAATTTCCTCTACCCATGCTTGATTCCTCTCTGTTTCCAAATACTTTTGATCTCAACAATGAAGGACCTCTTGCCGTGCACATTCCTAAAATCTTCTGCTGATGGCAAGTCAGTTGATTCTAGCAGTAATATGCCTATGAAGATAGATGCATCAATCAACTTACAAAATATTATCCGGTATAGGGGTTTTTCTACTAAATTGTTTGTGCACTAGATAGACTGAAGCAAATCAGATTGATTAATTCAGTAAATCTTTAGACTAAGATGGACTCTAAAACTTTATTGCAAAAACAAGAAGAATAGTGAAAAGTTTGATGCGTTGGGGCACTTCCAACTCTTTGATGAAAGTAAACACGCTTTAACTGCTTGGGGAAAGTGCATTGCAGTGTGTTGCATGATGCTTTACAGTTCAATCCTTTTCGAGTTTGCCCTCTACATAGGGAGAATAGGGGGAAAAAATGATTCATGACTTCAATTTTGGTTGTCCTACTATTATTTATTTCTTTGCTAAATCTGGTCAGATAGTGATGCTACGGAAGAAGTCTGACATATTTTATGACTTGAAGTACTTTTCCTGAATAAACTTATTGTAGACGTAACTCTTTAGTGGATTGGCTTAGTTTGTTTCGAACTTTGGTAACAACCAACAAATTACATATATGCAGAGGTTTCATGCTACTATCTTATAACTATTAAGAGTTTCTGCAGTTATATTAAGTAGATTCTTCTACTATGTAAGACGTTCTCTATTAGTTTTTTTTTTCTCAATTATTTTTCTGCATCCGCAGACCTTTGATTTTATTTTACAACTTCTATTTGTTTTCTTTGGGGAGTTTGGGTAATGTTATTTTAAATTGGTTTACCTCTTCAGGCAAAATATTTGACTTAAAGCAAAAATTAATCCTTTGCAGGTTGATTACATCGGACTTAGAACCTCAAGAGTAGTAATATTCTGAAGATGCAGTCGGAAAACAAGTCGAGTAAGGGTAACCACAGCATGTCAAATGCCTTGGTAGCTGTTGCTTCAACATTTGCTAACTGACTAGCACAACTGTACAAGACTAATCTTTACTAGCGATCTTAGCAACTTAAATTGTCTACCCTCAAAGTTACATCGCCCTTAAAGATCTACTTATTGCTAGCATTCCAGTGTACAAAGATTGAAGAGTTGCAGAATAAAACTATTGAATTTTTTCAAGCTCTCTTTTTGAAGAAAGAGGATAACGAACATATCCTTTGTAGTAGACATATAACGTCTGCTACAAAATGTCGATATCACATTAATTCAAACATGAGAGCATAGTACGGGCACGACCCATCTAGTATATGTATATATATATATATAATCAGAAAGGAGCATGCCTACTTGCTTGGACATTCTTAATCCATACATTTAAAGAGAAATGTAACTTTTTCCATCTTAAAATGAGGATACATTGCAGAATATTCTTGGAGTATTTATTTCAATGCATCCAACAAAATTTCATTACCACAAAATTTTAATGTAACTTTTAGTACAACAAAAATTCAACACAACTTTAAGTTTTTGTATTTTCTCAAAAGCGCACACATATATCCGCTTTATTTACAAGAGACAGTCATTGAAAAGTAAATTTTAGCCGACTTTGGGAATACATTCAATAGTAATTTCTAATCTTCAAGCATGAATCAACTAATGTGCCTAATTCTTTAATATGCACAATGAAATAGTAAATAAAGAAACTATTTTTCAAGAAGGTTCTTTTTTTTATTTTTATAAATGTGTTCTGGATGGTCTTGTTGTTTTTCCCAATTTTTTTACTTCAATATGTAGTTAAACTTTGCTTCGCCAAATACACTTTATGCGAAATTTTAAAGTAGAAGAAATTCAAATGAAAATAACAAATGAAGAAAAGCATGGCACCAGCAAGTTGCCACTCCTGCCGCTATTTTCCTTATCTATATATATATATATATATATATATAAATTTTCATCCGTGATGTCCTTCAATTTCTCTCTCTCCCTACCTGTTACTTCATAAAATCGGAAGCTTTTACCCCTTCTTAATATTTAACACTATTACTCTCTTTACTCTTAATTTTCTATAAATTCCATACAATCAGTTCTATTTATCAATAGATCCTCGCAATCCCAACCTCCACCATTATCCCCCACAAATTCTAAGAGACCACCAAATGAAAAATAAAGAGTTGAAAATAACAATCAAAATGGTACATATTCTAAAAAAAAAAAAAGAGAACTTGTAGAGCCGACTGTTAATTCTGGCTAGCTGACTATTACTAAGTTCCAAGACTTCGGTAAATGCTCTTTTTGATGGTGTCACTGGTTGCACAATTATAGCATAATAATCTCTAATCTTTATCACACTTTTTTTCACTCTAAATTTCTCCGTACTAATGACTTAGGTACAGATCGATAGCTACAAAAGCTACAAATACTTTTGTCCGTGCTTGAATAATCTCTAATCTCTCTCTCTCTATATATATATATATATGCTTGTAGCTACAAGAGTTAGAAGTCGAAGAATCATTAAAATATCCGTTGATTCCATGAATTTTTCAATATCTCAAGTATGCAAATGTTAATGTAACCATATTAAGAAGCTACGCTTAACTTGGTTATCTTTGCTGTGATGCCGTCATTTAATATTTATCGTACCTGCACATTCACTCATTAGTCAATAATCGAAAAGCGATGATCAATTACTTATTAGTAGATTGATGTACGTTCTAGCACGTTTGCGTTTAAAGATAAAAGAGAACCTTTTTAGAAAAACTCCAAACTAAATTCATGAAGCCAAGCTTAATTTGGTACTGTTAATTGTGAGTGCATGTTTCAAAGAATGTGAGCAAACCTCCACATTGAAATGCACAACTGTGTGCAATAGTGCAAGCTAATTCCTTTGAGTCTATAATAAACTAATTTATGAGTGCATGCCTGATTGTTGTAGCTAATGAATTTATATAGACATATATGGGGAATATAAAAGGTATCATAACGTTACACATTAAATAATATTTGGGAGTTATGAACATAACAATAGAGAATTTATGAGGGGGGGAGGGGGGGTGAGGAGTTTGAAAGAGACAATAACTAGCTATTAAGGTATCTAACAAAGAAACGATTATCTATAGTCTTATAGAGATGTTTGGGTCTAAAATAAGAAAAATGCAAAAATGAGAGGGAAAACTAGAAAAAATGAGAAAAAAGATAAGTGAGTTTGTTGGTCAAATAGAGGTGCTACCTCACACTTTTATTTCCACAATTATATATATATATATATATATATATATATATATATATATATATATATATATATATATATATGTGTGTGTGTGTGTGTGTGTGTGTGTGTGTGTGTGAAAATCTTTGTTGTAAGAAACATCAATGGCCGAAACCAGGACAAAGTGTAGTATTTGATTAGGTTATCATCTAGTTTTGATATAAGTCCTCTTTACAATTCTATGTTTTGTGCATTCTCTCAAATTCAGGTTTTGGTCTAGGTTAAAATAGTTTATAATAATCACTCATATTTAAAAAAATTTAGAAAACATGTCAAGTGGAACGAAACAGATCACGCGTAAGTGTTCTAAACGTGGACATACGACTACCAGTTATGCAGAGTTCACAAAACACGTTGAGGAGCACAGAGTAATAGCAAAAGCAGCTTTATAAGTTGAGGCCATAGCAGCAGCAGCAGCTGCTGCTGCTCTTGCTCAAGGTGGTGGAAACTGAATATGGATGGTAATGGATGGTCGACCTAATTTTTGTAAACCAATAAAAAACTCTAATGATGTTGGTTGGTACATCAGAATATTATGTTGTTAGGAGTAAAAAACATGTATAAGATCTTGGTTGCTACATCTGAATATTATGTTGTTGGGAGTAAAAAACTTGTATAAGATATTTGGTTGCTATAACATGTTGTGGTTGCTAAGTGAGTTTTGGCAATATTGCTAGAGTACTGTACAAGGGTTTTAGGTGTTGATATGCAATTAGCCTACTCTCTTCGTATTGCATTAGAAAATTTTATGCTTTTCAGTATGTTATTTTCAAAATCCAATTAGTTTGATTGAATCGGTTAAAAGAATTGGCTAGAAGATGGTTTAAATCTGAGTTGTCATATCAGAAGCTTTAATCTCATATTGTTTGTCCTTTTAAGTTTTCTCTTTCAGATAAAAGAATTGTGAAATGTGAGTTTGATGAAACAGTATAATTAAGCAGACATAAACTGTAACGACCCAAAACCTATTATTTTGAGCTCTAGCGTATCGTTCGGCTGTTTGAGGCCTTGTTTCGAATGTGTTTGGGTTGTGTCGCACACCTGGTAAAAGGGTTGGGAGATGGGATTTGGAGACATTTTCGAATTATTGGAACCCTAGGCTCGATAGGAGGCGATTTTGAAGAGGATTTTCATCTACAATTTTTGGAAAAGTGATTTTGTTCAATTTTCAACTATTTTACATGATTATACATGAGATTTAACATCAAAAATTTAAGAATCAAAGTGAAATTTTGAGAAACTTTGGCTATGTTTGAGAAATAAGAATTTGAGTGTTGAGAGTCAATTTGAACTCGGATTTTGAAACAAAATACATGTATGGATTCGTGAGGTTATGGATAATATTTTTTTACAAAAATTTTTGAAATTCGGACACGTGGGACTGAGGGTTAACTTTGTTGACTTTTCGAGCGGAGTTGGAAATTTGTTATAAATTGATTAATTATGAGTGTTGGAGTATGTTTTTATTAGTTTTCACGTTGTTTGACTAGTTTCGGGTTGATGGGCATCGGTTTGAGGTGTTAGAAAGGCGTTAGAGCCGGTTATGGAACTTCGGAGCAAGGTAAGTTTCATGTCTAACCTTGTGAGGGGGAAATTACCTCGTAGGTGTTATATTTGTTATGTGCTACATGTTGTGGCAGCTACGTAAGTATGAGGTGACGAGTGTCCATGCATATGCTAGAATTCCTGATTATGTCCGGCTAGACTTAGACTCGTGCCATGCTTTAATTGTATTATTTGCATTATTCTTTCCGGTTCAATTGCTTTAATTCGCATTATGACCTAAGACTAGACTCGCGTAGAGTAATGGACTCGCTATTTTAGATACTTGATGAGATACTGGTTCAGCCGTGGAAATTGTACTTCCCTTACTGATTTCTTCCAATTGTGTGTATCCATCGGAAAGTTTTCTTGAATCTCATAACTCACATGTATATTTGTGAGTGGAGTCAAAGACCCGTTAAAGCTTCATATTCTAATGGGATCGGATTGAACGCCTCAGCAACACTCTTATGGGATTAGGCCGTTCGCCTCAGCAAGATATTGCACCACACTCTTATGGGATCGGACCGTTCTCCTCGGCAGGATATTGCAGCACATTCTTATGGGATCGGATCGTTCACCTCGGCAGGATATTGTACCACACTCTAATGGGATCGGGTCGTTCACCTCGGCAGTTCTATGAAACACTCTTATGGGATCGGGCCATTCGCCTCGACTGAATCGTGTGAAATACTTGATAAGTAGTCCGCGTACTCATGTGTTTCCTGACTTGAGATGTGACCGTCAATTTGGTATTGACCATTACGTGTTCTATTTGAGGAGTTATCTGATAATTGAGGACTTTGTGTTTATTGTTTGGCTGTAGACTATATAGCCTGTAATTGTACTCATTGTTTACTTACCATGTTTCATAGTTGTCTACTTTATTGTATTTGATTTACTGGACCACTAGTAAGTGTTAATGTCGACCCATCGTCACTACCTCTTCGGGGTTTGACTAGATACTTACTGGGTACGCATTGATTTACATGCTCATGCTGCACCTCTGCACCAAATGTGCAGGATCTGACAGGTTCATTTAGTGGTCATGTTGGCGTATAGGCGCAGCTGCTGAGGGGACTTTCTGGTAAGCTGCATTCCATGCTACGATTCGCAGCACACAAGTCTCCATCATAATTATTTACTTTATCCCGTCCATCTTGTATTCCAGACAGATGTTGTATTGTAATTGTACTTCCTAGTAGATGCTCATGCACTTGTGATACCAAATTTTGGGATAACTAGTTGTTGTTTATAGATTTTGCATAATATTGTCATTTTTTATTCTTATATCTTACTAATTATGTATGTACCTATGATTTCTAATGCGTAAATTCCTTTACTTAATAATACTTATGATTTCAAAGTAATAAATGAATAATTATTTAGATGGTTCATCATTAGCTTACCTAACGGAGACGTTGGACGCCATCACGGCCTATAGCGGGAATTAGATCGTGACAACTTGGTATTAGAGCTCTAGGTTCACTTGGCTCTCACGAGTCATGAGCGAGTCTAGTAGAGTCTTGCCGATCGGTACGGAGATATCTGTACTTATCTTCAAGAGCCTACAGGCCTGTTAGGAGCACTTCCCTTCTTGATTCCTCGTCGTGCGATTTGGTTCTATTGAAGCTTATTCCTTCATTTCCTTCCTACTCATTCTTATATGATGTTGAACGCTCATTATCGATTCGGCATCGAGGAGTTGTAGTGGTACTGCAGAGCGCAGGATGTTTCCCCCTGCATATTCGGGCGGGCTATTATCATCGTCTTGTGGAATGGTGCTCTGTCATTTTAGTCCAGTGCTACTATTGCCTACGGTTTCGAGGCTATGCACAGTATATTACGATGTTCACACATTGTTATCACATAGTACTGGTGTAAATGGTAAAGTGCCTATTTCTGTGTCGCGGCAGTGAATGACTCAAAAGGAGCATTCGGTTCATAGTTTAGAGGTTCGGCATTTAATTCCAGCGGATGAAAGACAATCGGACTATGGGTGTTCAGGCCTTGGTTGACGGAGTAGCGAGACTTGATACTCTCGGACGGGGTGGAATTCTTATTTGTGATGCGGTGTTGTCATCCTTGTTGGAACACATTAAGACTCATCGGTGTTATGGTCTCCTTTGATTTGTCTTCAGGACAGGATGTTGTGGAATGGTTCCTATGCAGCGGTTATCAGAGGTGGTAGTGTATGGCTGCTTCAGAGTCGAATCAGTGTTTCAAATGTTGATGGATCGAGGGAGATGATCTTTACGGAGGCTTAGAATTGGTAGCATTTTATTAGTTCAGGTGCTACAGAGATGGATTAGGATTTCAGGCAGTATTTGGGCAGTGAAGGATGAGGAAGGGCATGGTGGGAGGTGTCTCGCAGATATTGAATTGCTAGAGGTCGATAAGTTTGCTTCGGAAGATGGTTAACTCAGAGTGGGAATATTAGCGTATCGTATGGATTTCGTTGTAGGATGGCCACATGCTTCCGAAAAGCCTGGCGCAATTGTGGTCATGATGAACAAGGAACTAATTCTATGTATTTTGTTTGATATGGTGGCTTTTGTGCTCCGAAAGATTGAATATGATGGAAAGAGTTTTCTTGGGATGTAATATGACTTCGAGTTTTGGAACGTATAGTTAGACCTTCAGTTGATGCTAATGGAGAATCAACGGGCTCTTACAACTGGTGGTCGAGCATGGGCTCAGGAGGGTTACTGATTTCGTGGTAGTTGTAACCAGGGCAATGTCATTAGAAGATGCCGATATGGGGTTACACAAGTGGGCTATCTCCTATGAGGTGTTAGGAGGTGTGTGATTTCTAGTAAAGGTCCTTTGAAGAACTTTATTGTCTATCCAACATGAAGTATGTACTACGATGTGAGCTTGGATTGCTTGAAGAAGATGGCACGACTGTCAGGAGCTCGAATATGCGATTTTGGCTGATAATCCGGGATGTTCATGAAAAGTTTAACAAGAGATTACGAGAAATATGACGGGTTAATGGTGAGAGATCATGGTAATGGAGAACGAGGAGTCATTGTGGGTTTGAGATTTATGTGATTGTAGCTTAAAGTTAAGTAAGGGAGCCCATCGTTTACGATTGGGTCACGTAGTTGTGTGCTTGTGCAGTTTCTGATTGTCAGTGCATTGATAGAGTAATTATGACTAAGAAAAGGAAACATCAGGGGTAATTTGGACAAAGGACTTGAGAAATGTGTGCTACATCTCGGCTTATTGATTCATGTGCAGGTGTTGGCATGACTCAGAGTTTATGCTTCTGGTAGATGTGATGTACAAGGAAAAGAATTCATACAGTTTCTTCTTTGGAAGTGTTCATGTGCTAACGGAGCACCAGTGTTTGGTTATGTACTCGGGACCAGGTCAGAGAGGGTGACTCTTAACAATGGTTCTAGTGGGTTCAAGAAGTAAAGTGCGGTGCCTAAGGATTTTCGAGCTCGTCGTGTGGCTAAGGAAGTAGTTTTGTAGCGAAGTGTGAAAGAGACTTAGATTATTTCTATGAATGTCACAGGTGCGGTGCGATGTTCGAGAGATGGAGGAAACAACTTTAGATTCTCAGGAGGTCTTTCAGAACGAGTGTATCAATAGGAAATACTATGGAGTGCATGAGGAGGGTATGAGATGGCTCATGGGTATGAAGATGAGGTAGTCTTGTGAGTTAGGTCACTCGGGATGAGTGTTGTATCGGGTGCGTTATGTGTTTGAATGGAATTATTATTTCAAAGGCAAGTCAAGAGTAAATTGGAAGAAGTTAACTCAGTTAGTAGTGGGTGGAATCAGCATGGTTAAGTGAAAGGTCGGTTCCTTCGGTGTGGTAAGACTATATAGATGATTTGTGGCTGTACGTGCAGGCTTGACAGCCTCCATGAATTTGATTGATTTGGAGGTATTTGATTCTGATGGTTCTGTGATGTGTAAATAGATCCCGGAAGTTGTAACGAGCCGACCGATCGTTTTGAGTATTTGCATTCCGTTCAGCTATTTGAAGTCTTGAGCAACATCGTATGATATATTATGTCTTGTGTGAATTGTCGACTTTGGTTTTCAAGTTATTCGAAATTGATTTGGAAGAATGAATTTCATGATTGAAGCTTTAAAGTTGGAAGAGTTGACCAAGTTTGGCTTTTTAGTATTTGACCTCATATTGGAGTTTTGATGGTTCTATTAGGTCTGAATGATGATTTTGGACTCGGGCGTATGCCCCGATTTGCAATTGGATATTTCTAGAAGGTTTCAGCGTTAATTGGCGAAAGTTGAAAATTTGAAGGTTTTTAAAGTTCATAAGGTTGATCGGGAGTTGACTTTGATTATATCGAGTTTGGATTGTGATTCCGGGAATTTAAATAGCTTCATTATGTCATTTGGGACTTGTGTGCAAAATTTGAGCTCATTCCGGGTTGATTTGATATGTTTCCACGCGAGTTTTGGAAGTTGAAAGTTCTCATTAAGTTCGAATTGAGGTGTGATTCGTCGTTTCGATATTGTTATGCGTGATTTGAGGCCTCGAGTAGGTCTATGTTATGTTATGGGACTTGTTGGTATATTTGGACGGGGTCCCGAGGGGCTCGGATGAGTTTCGGATGAGGTTCGAATTTGTTTGTCGCATGTTGCAATTTGCTGAGGCTGCTGGTTCTGATGTAGCCGCATCTGCAAAATGTTGGTCGCAAAAGCTACTTTGCAGATGCGGGGTTGTCTTCACAGAAGCGAAAAGGGCAGCTGGGCGTGAAGGTCGCAGGTGCGGGTGCATGGGCTCATCTGCGCGACCGCAGATGTGATTCCATATGCGCAAAAGCGCGACTGCAGAAGCAGGAAATAGATTGCAGAAGCGATGGTTGCTGGGTTTAGAGATTCTTCGCATAAGCGAAATTTGTATCGCAAAAGCGCAGGTTGCAGATGCGACGATATGATCGCATACGCGATGAAGCCTGGGCAGAACTATATTTTGAGACTTGGTCGTTTTCTTTTCACATTTTTGAGACTTGGAGCTCGGTTTTAAGCGACTTTGAAGAGGAATTTCACCACACGAATTGGGGTAAGCATTCTTAACTCGGTTTTGATTACATTTCATGAATCTATTCTCGTTTTTGGGCATTTGGTGAATGAATTCAAAAGAGAAATTGGGGGTTTTTGTCTAAAGTTTTATAGAGTGAATTTTTGAGTTTTGAACATCGATTCAGAGTTGGATTTGAGTAAAACTTGTATGGTTAGACCCGTACTTGAATGGGTTCTTGGATTTTGTGAGTTTTGTCGGGTTCCGAGGTGCAGGCCCGAGTTTGACTTTTTGGTTCTTTGGGCTTTTGATTAAAGATTCGACCTTTATCATTTGGAATTATTTTCTTAGGCATTATTTGATGTATTTGAGTTGCTTTTGGCTATTTTCGAGCCATTCAGAGGTCGGTACGCGCGATATAACATTTTTGGAGTATCTCTTGGCTTGCTCGATAATTGATTTGGCTTGTTCGAGGTAAGTAACACTTCTAAACTTGGTGTTGAGGGTATGAACCCCTGAATATATGTGATATGTGTTTGGTGTTGAGGTGACACACATGCTAGGTGATGGGCGTGTGGGCGTGCACCGTGTTAGCTATGGCTGGATTGATTCTGTAATACTGTTTAGTTACCTAATTTTGTTTTATCTATGAAATCTCTACGTGCTAGAGTAATTGAGTTGTGATCCATGTTAGAAACCATGTTTAAGCTATATGCTTATTCTGTCGGGACCCACTGAGGTCATATCTGCTGTGAGTTATCTGCTTAAATTGCAGTTACATACTCAGTCATACTCATTCATTTGCATATCATATCTCAGTCTCTGTTGCTATTAATTGATATATCATATCATCATTTTGGGAGGATTTTCATGACATTGTGAGCCCGAGAGACAGGAGAGATTGATGACCGAGTTGGGGCCTGAGGGCCGGATTGTGAGTGGTATTAATGGTATCGGGTTGCACGCCGCAACAGGATTTATTATCCTTGGGCTGGATCTGACCTGCATTATTGATTCATGACGGGATCGGGCTGCACACCGCGGCAGGCTTTGTTGATTCATGCCATGATTGGCTTATTATAGCGCTTGGGCTGGATCTGCCCCTCCGGAGTCCAACACCCATAGTGAGCAGAGTTGCTATTGATTCATTTGGGCTGGATCTGCCCTATACAGTGCTGAGTGACTGAGAGTGTTAAGGGCTGGATCAGCTCTGCGCTGGATCTACCCTGTTCAGTGTTGAGTGACTGAGTGTGTTGAGTGATTGAGCGTGATGAGTGGAAAGTGTGAGACAGTGAGATTGAGAACTTTGAGAGTATGCATATGGTTTTGTCACTGAGTTGCATTGCATTCGACATGCACACTTGACATACAGTCATAGAGATGCATTTTCCTTATATTGTACGGTATTGCATCATTCATGACTTCATATGCACATTGACATGCAGGCCTAAAGATGTATTTTCCTCATGCCATTTGAAAATAAAACATTTTCCTGTTAAAAGTTTTGGAAAAGAAATCACAGTTTTACAAACTTACTCATATTTTGGTGATTTCGGTAAATGATTTGGGTTTCCACTGATATACTTGAAAATCATGCCTATTTTCCGAAACTATGAATGAGCTGAGCATTATATCTCTGAGCTACTTCTTTTATCACTTATTATTATGTTGTTATGAACTTTTGTTGGCTATAGGTGTTGGACTCCGACCTTTGTTCCAGCTCGTCACTACCTTCAACCTAAGCTTAGATTTGTTACTTATTGAGTACATGGAGTCGGCTGTACTCATACTACACTTCTGCACCTTGTGTGCAGATGTTGGATGCTGATGTTGCTGTGTACGGTGGGAGTTGGATTTGAATATGTACCTGCATTCCAGTTATAGCTGCCTCTTGATCTTGGTAGCTTTAGAATTTTAATTTGTTCGTATATATTTCAAATAGATGATGTACTTTATTTCAGACCGGTTGTAAATTCTAACTCTTAGAAGCTCATGATTTGTAATACTAGTCCTTGGGAATTCTTTGTATGGAAGCATAGTTTGTATTATCATTATATTACTTCTCTTAGTGAATCTCATTGGAATTGGTTTATTGTTAATTGGCTTACCTAGCGGGTTCGGGTTAGGTGCCATCACGACTAATTGGATTTTGGGTCGTGACAGAAGTGTTATGGCCGTTTAGAATATGACCTGAGTTTTCATCTTCTGTGGTTATGGGAATTCGGTTACGTGTTGAAATTGTTCTTATGAAATAAGTGGAGTGAAGGGGGGTTCTAGCCGATGAAGTTCTTATTCTACTGGTGGTTCAAGGTATATGATGAAATCCTTGGACTCTCGCGTAGCGGCATGATAGGTGCAGTTAGCAGTAGGGAAATTGGAAGTTGAGGATCAAGGTTGCGGTTCGGTTTTGATAAGAATGTCACGAACTCAGAGGAGCGGGGGAGGATTTTAGATGTTCAGAGTATGCTAGCACTATTTTCGGGCAGCCTGAGGATGGCATGTTTTGGTGGAAGAAGTGTTGGGTATTGAAATGCGGATGCTTGGCTAGCACTATAGAAATAGCATGGTCAATGGCCATTAATGTTCAAATTTTACTACCTGGTGCGGAAGGTTGTGGGGGTATATCCGACGAGAAGATCGTATAAGTGTGACGTATTAATCATTCGATTGTTAGAGATTGAAATCAGGTATGAAGATTTTGGTATTGTCGCTAATGGGAGAGATTATGACTGAGAGGCGCTCTATTCCTTTGGTTGTGTACTGTGGAAGTTTGTTCCTAATTTGATGACTGCTCATAAGTGTCACAAATAGCATCATTGTGGATCCTTGAAAGGTTATTGGCCCAATATGGGATGATCGGAATCGGCTTGAGGTCCGTTGGTAGATCTAATGTGAATATATGTTTTACATCAGGTCGTATATGATCATTTAGCACAGCATTACATATGGATGAGTCTTCGGGCGTTGGATGTTTTCTGTGTCGTCGGTTCTTCTATGTGATACTCTATATGGGTCGTGATCCCGTGTAGCTGGTGATATTATATGACCAATATGGCTCTCGAGATGCAATATAGCTAAAACCTTTTTAGCTCCCCGGCAACAGCGCCAAAAATTGATCTCGTCCAATTTCACTCCTCTATTCGAGGTTATGAAAACGGTCGATACAATAGTAATACCCAACAAGAGTCGGGGTCGAATTCCACAGGGAGCTATATATATGGGAGTTAGTAGTATATATCTTAGCGTGTGAGTTTATATATCTAAATTTGCACTTCTGCAAAAATTGATTGTTTTAAAGTTTAAACTAAACAACAATGCAATTAAAAAAATAAAACTAGAAGATTATTTTTGTTGTTTTTCAAATGTTGTAAAAAGCTTAGGGGTATGACCTTCGCCTAGGTGTTTTCCTAACGAGTTGTAAACTTTAAAGTTTGTTTTATTGGTTGGGGTGTATTATAGCTATCAACACTCGATTACCCACTCAATACCTCTCGGTTAGAGAGTGATTTTTCCCAATTTGGCTTTCTCAAGTCCAAATGGGTATTGAACAAAACGGTTGATAAAAAGCTCAAGTCGGGTTTTACTATCTCTAGGTTCAACCCTTTAATGGAGTTTATCAATCTCTCGATTGGCCTAATTTCTTGCTAGCCAAGTTTTCCTAGACTAAGTCTCTCTTTCCCAAGTAAAGACCAAGTCATATAGGCATGAACTAATATTTTCAACTATTAATTCGTCAAATAAAAGAGGGAACAAGGCTAAATAATAAATATCCAACAATAAACAAACAATAAATCAAACACCCATTAAGTTTATACACTAGGGTTGAATGATAACCCTAGTGAAAATCGAGCTACTCATGCTTCAAATTGAAGAAAAAGAAGAAGAAATGATAATTAAACTGTGAAACTTATCTATTTATACAAGGCTGGAAATTTCGGAAAAAAATCCCCTATGGGAGGTTCTGTGGCTGCACAATTCCATGTGCGGTCCACATATTTCTTCAACTTGTCAGGAATTGGAGGTCTGCAGCCGCATAATTCTGATCTGCGGTCGCAGGGCATTCTTTCTGTGGTCCACACTTTTACATATGCGGTCGCGCTTTTACACCCGCGGCTGCAAGGCGCTTCTTCTGTAACCGCACAATTGATATGCGGACCGCACTTCTGGGAGACTTGGAATGCCCATTCTCTTAACTTTTGTTCCTAGCCATCTTCTATAGCTGCACAATTCATGTGCGGACTGCACTTTGCACAAAGATTTGTTGTCCTTTTCTTCATCATCTACGACCGCAGATGATATTCTACGGTCCGCACTTCTGAGCTTTTGTGTCTTGTATGGCCTTGAGTTTAGATTACTCCTTTTTAGTTGGATTTCATTTCGGGAGTTCAACTTCCAATATTACTGCAATTTAGCAAAATTTATCAGTTTTCGGGAACACAATTAAATGCTTTTGGATTAAAACAAAAGCTAAAAGGCATAGTCAAAATCCCCACTTATCAACTCCCCCAAACTTAAGTTTTCCTTGTCCTCAAGCAAATAAATTAGTTCCCACCTTCACAAGTTAAGGGCCCTTCCAGCTAATCAAAGGTGAGTCATTCACATATCAATTGGGACCAATAATTACCCACACTACTTATGAATTATCAACAAGGCAACAAGTTAAACTTTTATGCACAAATAGGTCTAATGTGACACTTGAGCATCAAGAGTTGACTTTACTCATCAAGGAAGCTCGCTCTTTCATGTAGGTCATTGTGGATCCCAAAATCCTCCCCTACTCTCCGTTTGCCTATCTGGCTTAAGAATTTTAGCACTCAATCCAAAGATTTGTGAAAGATTCACTCATCTCTCTCAAAAGAATATCGCAAGTATGGCTTTAAGTACCATAGGCTTGTCCTTCATGTAGATCGCCACTAATGAAAACTTCAAACGGGTCAAGGAGAGCCTACAATCACTTCTCAAGCCAAGCAAAACATAAGATTTCTCCTTGAAACACAATCGGGGCAAGTTCCATTCGCACGGGTACTTGGACTTGCAACCAAAACATCTCACCTCTCACGCAGCTGGATTGTTAAAGAGGATAGAGTCGAGGGTCGATAACAACCATATTCAAGATTGAAAATCACTTTGGTTCGATTAAACCACTCGATGATTGCCTAAGTCAGCACAAGAGTCGCAAAGTCACTAACTAGAGCTATTTCTTTCCAAAAAAAACTTATTTTTAACCATAAGCACGCATGGGTGCATGATCATATTTGGTATAGCGGGTTGAGATTGATACGGTATTCGTATGTTAGAATCAGGTCTCGTAGAGAATTCTGGATGTTGGAATTTGGTTCTAAGGCTTGTGGGCCAAGGAAAAAGGAATGATCCTCAGTTTGGCACAAGCTAATGTGCTCACATCAGTTGTGGTGGCACGGGTAGGTGCACGAGGTGTTAAACAATGGGTTGGCACAATTTCGGAGCGGTTCTTAGCACATTCGAGGATGCACGTATGTTTAAGTGGGGGGAGAATGTAACGACCCAACCGGTCGTTTTGAGCTCTAGCGCGTCGTTTGGCAGTTTGAGGTCTTGAGTAGCTTCACTTCATGCATTATGACTTATACATATAGTCGAATTTGAATTTCCGGAAGTTTGGAGTTGATTTGGAAGGAAAATTCTCAATTCAAAAGTTTTAAGTTGAAAGAGCTGACCAAGGTTTGAACTTTGAGTAAACGACCTCAGAATTGAGATTTGAAGTTTTCAGTAGGTTCGCGTGACGATTTTGGACATGGGCGCATGTTCGGGTTAAGTATCGGATGGTCCAGGAGCATTTCGGCGCTTATTGTGGAAAGTTGGCTTTTCCTAAGTTTGATCATGGTTTGACTTAAGGCTATCCGGCTCAGATTTTGGTTTCAGGACTTGGAATATGTCAGTTTCGTCATTTTGAACTTGTCTGCAAAATTTGGTATCATTTGGAGCTAATTTGATGTGGTTCGGACGCTTGGTTGCAATTCTAGAAATTCTTGAAGTTCATTGCAATTTTCATACATTTTGGCATCCGATTTGTGATTCTAGAGGTTATGTTGGTGTTTTGATCGCGTGAGCGAGTTTGTTAGATATTTTAGACCGGTTTGTGTGATTGGACCTGGTCTGGAGGGCCTTAGGTGTGTTTCGGATGTGTTTGGGTTGTGTCGCGCACCTGGTAAAAGTGCTGGGAGATGGGATTTTGGAGACATTTTCTCATTTTTGGAACCCTAAGCTCGGTAGGAGGTGATTTTGAAGATGGATTTTCATCTACAAGTTTTGGGAAAGTAATTTTGTTCAATTTCCAACTATTTTACATGATTATACATGAGATTTAACATCAAAATTTTAAGAATCAAAGTGAAATTTTTAGAAACTTTGGCTATGTTTGAGAAATAAGGATTGGAGTGTTGAGAGTCAATTTGAACTCAGATTTTGAAACAAAATACATGTACGGACTTGTGAGGTTATAGGTAACATTTATTTACAATAATTTTTGAAATTCGGACACGTGGGACCAAGGGTTGACTTTGTTGACTTTCCGAGCGGAGTTGGGAATTTGTTATAAATTGATTAATTATGAGTGTTGGGGTATGTTTTTATTAGTTTTCACGTTGTTTGACTAGTTTCGGGTCGATGGGCATCGATTTGAGGTGTTAGAGAGGCATTAGAGCTGGTTATGGAATTTCAGAGCGAGGTAAGTCTCCTGTCTAGCTTTGTCAGGAGGAAACTAGCCTCTAGGTATTATATTTGTTATGTGCTACATGTTGTGGGAACTACGCAGGTATGAGGTGACGAGTGTCCGTGCGTATGCTAGAATTCCTTATTATGTCCGAGCAGACTTAGACTCACCTGCTTTAGTTGTATTACTTGTGTCATTCTTGCCGGTTCAATTGCTTTAATTCGCATTATGACCTGAGATAAGACTCACATAGAGTAAATCTCGTTATTTTAGATACTTGATGAGCTACTTGTTCAGCCGTAGAAATTGTATCCCTTACTTATTTCTTCCACGTTGTGCGTATTCATCGGAAAGTTTTGTTGAATCTCATAATTCACTCGTATATTCGTAAGTGGGGTCAAAGACCCGTAAAATCTTCATATTCTAATGGGATCAGGCTGAATGCCTCAGCAACACTCTTATCGGATCGGGCCGTTCACCTCGGCAGGATATGTACCACAATCTTATGGGATCGGGCCGTTCATCTCGGCAGGATATTGCACTACACTCTTATGGGATCGGATCATTCGCCTCGAGAGGATATTGCACCACACTCTTATGGGATCGGGCCGTTCACCTCGACAGGATATTGTGCCACACTCGGCAAGATATTGTACCACACTCTTATGAGATCAGGCCGTCCACCTCGGCAGTTTTATGAAACACTCTTATGGATCAGGCCGCTCGCCTCGGCAGAATCGTGCTAAATACTTGATAAGTAGTGTGCGCACTCATAAGTTTCCTGACTTGAGATGTGACCGTTGATTTGGTATTGACCATTACGTATGTTATTTGAGGAGTTATCCGATAATTGAGGACTTTGCGTTCATTGTTCAACTGTAGTCCGTATTATTTTCCTATAACTGTACTCACTGCTTACTTACCATGTTTCATATTTGTCTACTTTATTGTATTTGATTTACTGGACCACTAATAAGAGTCAATGTCGATCCTTTGTCACCACCTCTTTGGGGTTAGGCTAGATAATTGCTGGGTACGCGTAATTTACGTATTCATGCTGCACTTCTACACTAAATGTGCAGGATCTGACAGGTTCATTTGGTGGTCATTTGGGCGCGTAGGCGCAGCTGCTAAGGGGATTTCATGGTGAGCTGCATTCCAAGCTATGATTTGCAGCACGCAGAGTCTCCATCATAATTATTTACTTTATCCTGTCCATCTTGTATTTCAGACAGATGTTGTATTGTTATTATACTTCCTCGTAGATGCTCATGCACTTGTGACACCGGGTTTTGGGATAACTAGTTGTTGTCTATGGGTTTTGCATAATTTTGTCATCCTTTATTCTTATATCTTACTATGTATGCACCTATGATTTCTAATTCGTAAATTTCTTTACTTAATAAAACTTATGATTTCAAAGTAATAAATGAATAATTATTTAGATGGTTCACCGTTAGCTTGTCTAACGGCGACGTTGGGCTCCATCGCGGCCTATAGCGGGAATTGGGTCGTGACATAAACATATTAGATTAGGAATTACATTATATTATATAAGCATATTACAGTAGGCATACCTGATGTAGAAGTGCTATTTGGAAGCAGAAAGACTCCCTCCCCCATCATTGCTTTACCAGTCTTAGTTATGCGAGTGCAACTTGATAGCTTAGAAGATACATCCAAGTTCAGGATATAGGTTCTGCGAAAGCGTTTCAACTGGCAGCAGATCTATTACTTGTGGAAATTTATAAACTAAGCAGGTTATTAGCGAGTATCATTAATAATTCTTGACTCTATTACCTCATCGAGGTTAGTTATGATAATTGTTAAGTACATTAGATTTGTTGTACTCATACTGTACTTTGCACTTAATTGTGCAGATCCAGGTATTGGATGGAGCCGTGAATTGCTGTGATTCTTACTGTGAGTTTGCCAAGAGACGAGGTAGAGCTGAATTTCGATAGCAGACTTTGGCATCTCTTTCCATTTCAGTTGCTATTGATATACTTTCAGATAGTATATCATTTTTGCTTTCAGACTTGTACTTCTATTTTAAAGCTCATGACTCTGTATTACCACTTTTAGAGGATTATTATGTATCAATGCAGTTATTTATATTATTGAATTTAGACTTGTGTTATATATTATCTTATTTCGCTTTTATTATGTCTGGCTTACCTAGCAAGTGAGTTAGGCGCTATCACGATCGATTGATGGTTTTTGGATCGTGCCATTGGTTCTTCTACCAACACAGGTATACTATATTATGCTAGTCTGCGTTATTCTCATTCTCTTCGTATCTGGTTGTGATCTTTTAGGTTGCATATCCGAATGAAACAGAAGAAAGGGTATAATTACTAACACAATTACTAAAAACCTCTTCATGAGCCTCGACTCAGGGGATTTCCTTTACTATCAAAATCTTGATTTCACTTTGAGCTGCTCTAAGTGCTCGATCTTTCTGTAACAAAACTCACATCAAGAATTGAAATTCAATCAAAATTTTGCTCTTATATCCATATACAACATAGTATACGCATGTATCCATGCTTCACAAATCAGAAAAGAAATAAGAATAGTTCATCAAAAGAGCAACAAAGGCTTCATGGTTTTGTAACACATTTGGAAGCCATAAAATGTATTAATATCATATAGAATTGGTCACGCTCCGAGCTTGGGCCTGGACGTAACACGGCACTCGGTGCCTAACTACATGTGACCGAGCGAACCAACTTGCTGCTGAATCAATATGTGATATCATATCATACTGAATGCGGAAGATAAACTAACATATGCTGATATACTAAAAGTCTGAATGATATAAATAAAAGTGTGGAAACATTAATACAAGTTTGAACCATATCTGTAGTCAACATTGATTAACATGAAAAAGCATGTGACTCTGTCTAACTGTTACTCTAGTCTATGAAGCCTCTAATGAAATACTGAAAACGCCAACTATCTGTAAATACTGGAAGACTATGAAGTAATGATAATGCCCCGAAAGAACTGGAGCTCACTCAACAGCTGGTATGAGAATCCTAGCGCTGTGAATCATCAACCTATAAATCATTACATGTATCGTGACATGCAGGCCCCGGGCAAAAACGACGTCAGTACATTTGAATTGCACTGGTATGTCAAAATACTAAAAGAAAGAACTGTAAATGCAGGAACTGAAACTGAGCTGATAACTGAGAATTGATAACAGAAAACTGAAATAATAACTAATAACTGATAACTGAAATGATAACTGATAACTGATAACTGAACTGAACAAAAGAAGTAAGGATATGAACACTCCCTCTTCTGAATGATGAACAACCTGTTTACCTGATACTTAAAGGATCAATGATATGTTTTTTTCATTTAACTTCTAAAAATGCGTCCAACTAAAAAAAATACAAACTCACCTTCAATGGTGCACCAAAACTGAATCTTCTAACTAGTTGCCTACTACAAAAATTTTCAAATTCCAACTAAAGACGCAAGGTTATTCATAATGTAACTAATGATTAAACACTTATCTAATTGAGTTACTTCAGTTGAATCTCAGTGAAGATCACTACAGGTACTTTGTTGCATGACTTGGTATCCGACAAATTTATCTCATTCAAATAAAGAATAATTTATTGTCACCTTTTCTTCCACGACTTGGTGGCGAGCAAAATAGAATAGAGAACAAAAGACTTTCATCTCCCTATTTCTTAGTAGAAAATGATCGGATTTGCATATACGATATAAAATAAAAAACTGTAATAGTTAAAATAACTAAAGAAACTTCAGAAGATTGCAAAAAAAAACTCGACAAAAATAATTTGCGAGAAGAAGGAAAGCTCATAACTCAAGCACAGAAAAATAGTGAAAGCAGAAAAGGACTGAAATAGGAGACAAATGAAAGTTACTTTTAGTAACACAGCAAAAATGAAGCCAAAAGAACAAGAAATAATTAATTACCTGAGAGTCAATCTTGCAGCAGCATCTTTGATTTAACGACCTGATCAGTCTTTTATTTTCTAGATCTCCCTTTCCCTAACTGAGACTCCACATATGTACTTTTATTATCTTATGACTTGCGGGAATGGTTGGTTCGGTTTTGGAAGGGTTCGGGTTAAAATCAAAATACTTAGTTCCTTAATAGTGACCTAGGATGGTCAAGTTCTACTTGGATCAACATTTTGAGTAAACGACCTCAGAACCGGGATTTGATTATTCCACTAGGTTTGTATGATGATTTTGGACTTAGGAGTGTGTTTGGATAGGGTTTCGGGTGATCCGAGAGCGTTTTGGCTCTTAGTGTTGAAAGTTAGCTCATGGAAGGTTTTCTAGTTCTTTAAATTTGGCTTAGAGTAGATTTTGGTGCTATCGAGGTTTGTTTGAAATTCTGAGCCAAGGAATAGATCCGTATGGTGATTTATGACTTGTATCGCAAAGGTCATTCCGAGTTGTCTAAGTATGATTCGATGCGTTCAGAGCTAATTGAAAAGTTTGAAGCTCATAAGTTGATTCAATTTGGTTTTAGGGTGCGATTCTTAGTTTCGATATTATTTTATGTGTTTTGAGGGTACTAGCGGTCCGTATTATGTTTATGGACTTATTGGTGCGATTTGTCGGGGTCCCAGGTGGCTCGGGTGAATTTCGGACCACCCGGAGCTAAGTCTTAAAATACTTTGTTGCTTGTTATGGTTTCCTTCTTTACGAATGCGAAGGAGGAGTCGCGTTCGCGGAGAAGGAATTGGGGCACTAGGCATTTTGACCTTTGCGTTCGCAATCAAAAGGTCGCGTTCGCGAAGGTCTGGGATCGATATCCTTCACGTTCGCGTATACAGGCCCGCGTTTGCATAGAATAAAAGGGCCTGGGGTGGGTCAGCCATCTTTGCTTTTCGCGTTCGTGAAGGGTTGACTGCGTTCGCGAAACTCAGGCTAGGACAGCCTCCGCGATCGTGAAACTACCCTTGCGTTCGCGAAGAAGGTCTTAAGGGCCTTGGACAGCTATGCCTTCGCGATCACGAAGAAGGGTCAACTGGGCAGTGTTTTGATTTAAAGACGGAACTTAGGCTTATTTTCTCATTTCTTATTTGTGTGGTTCCGAATTTGGAGCTTCTTGGGGAGGGGTTTTCATCAAGCGTTGTGAGGTGACTAATTTCTACCTAATGTAAGTTAAATACATAGATTATGAGTAGATTTTAACGGATAAAATGTCAAAATGTTAGGAGTTTTTTTGAAAAATCTAGGTTTTGATAAAAAGATATTTGACCATGAAATTGATTATGTAATTGAGAATAAATTATATATTTGAGTTTGTGAACTCATGGGTAATATTTATCTTCGAAAATTTTCGAAATCCGGGCATGCTGGTTCGGGGGTAATTTTTATAGACTTCACGGATTTGGTTGGAAAATTAGTTTAATAGCTAAATTAGGAACTTTTGATCACTTATTGATTAGTTTATGCAATTTTTTATTAGCTTCGGATTGCTCAGCTTTGTTTGGGGAGTTCTAATGAGGTTAAAGAGCCGGTTAGCGGACTTGAAAGTGAGGTAATTCTCTTGCATAACCTTGTAAGAAGGAACTTATCCCCTTAGGTGTATTAATTTTTGTGTTCTACTTGTTGTGGGGAGCTACGTACGCACGAGGTGATGAGAGTCCGTACGTAGCTATAATCATGATATGTCCGGGTAGACTTAGATTTACAGCATGCCTTTAATTGCTATTTGTTCCTATCCTTTGTATTAATTTTCTTGATTATGACGGAGATTAAGGATTTGAATAAAGATACCGATTTAGCCTCTTACTTTGGAAAATTGGAAAATATTTGATAAACTATGGATCCGTGTCTTCTCAACTCGCATGTGCTTCCGCGAGCGAGTTAAACTCCTCTACTCTAATGGGATCGGGCCATTCACTTCGGCAGTGAAATAAATTACTCTTATGGGATCGGGCCTTTTGCCTTAACACTATTCTTATGGGATCAGGCCATTTGCACTCGACAGTACTGAGTACCACTATTCCTATGGGATCGGGTCGTTCGCCTTGGCAGCTTCGTGCTTAATATTTGAGACTAGATTTGGTTTGGTAAGTTGAGTTAGCACCTTCAAGGCCGGTTATGACATGTTTAGTGATTTGATATAGACTCATGTGTGAAATTACTCTAATTAGTTTTATTTGCTTTGTTACTACTTGTTGTACACTCACCATGTCTACCTTATGTATTTCTATTACTATTTGACCACTAGTAAGCGTCAAATCGACCCTTCGTCACTACTTCTTCGAGGTTAGACTAGATACTTACTAGGCACGCGTTGTTTTCCATACTCACGCTACACTTTTGCACTGAATGTGCAGGTACTGAGACAGATACTATCAGTGGTCACACGGGCGCGTAGCCGCACTTCTACGGAGACTTAGTGGTGAGCTGCTTGCCTTGCTACGATCTGCAGCACCGGAGTCTCCTTCTACCTTGTTTATTAATTCTGCCTATTACCTTTCAGACAGTAGTTGTATTAGTTTGTTATATTCTCTAGATTGCTCATGCACATGTGACACCGAGTTTTGGAGGCTTTTAGCATTTATGTGTTGTTGTACTTATCATTACTTTCACTAGAGTTGATGTATTTCTGACGCTGGTATTTTGTTGAGAAAAGAGTATGTGCGGTTGCACGAAATATTACTTATTTCGTTCCTTTAGAAAGGAAACTTTTGTTTTAAAGGTTAAAAAGGGGTAATTAAATTGTAAATTCACCTGTGGACTTGCCTAACGGCGACGTTAGGTACCATCACGACCTACTACGTGTTTTGGGTCGTGACATTTGATACCTAAAATTTTCAGTAAAAACGGTTGTGGACTGCTTGTTAACAAAGACAAATTTCATAATGCATGTGCAGATCAGGTACAATTACTGACATGCATATAAAAATTCAAGCAACTCAAAACAATACTGTAGTAAACTAACATATAATCCCAAATTATGCAATAAACAAAGAAAAGTTGCACAAATAACTCACTGAACCAGAGAGCTCACACCAGATTCAAATAGAACAAAGATGGATAGACTCTGAAAGATTTTACCAACAGATAATAAAAAAAGCAAGAGATATTACGTTTTTCCCAAATCACTGAGCTTGCAATTAAAAGAGTGAATCAAGAATTTGAGAGAAACTGAAACGTGAGTAATAGAAGGATAAGCGCGAGAACAGAAGAATATGACTTTTGGTAATTGATGCGATGGTATCTATGTATGACCCAAGGTTTATTTAAAGTTGGAGTGACATCGAATTAACTAAATTACCCATAAAGTAGATGATATTTTCATAACTGCCATTTGTCATACACAAAAATCTTCATTTGTTATATAGTTAAAAACAATTTCTTTAGCCTAGGTATAACAGGTAAGCAATACATCGACTTAACCTGCGCCACCTCCTTCACTTTGAATTTCGCATCATCCTTGAACCGAGGATGCCCACAAAATTTGCGTTCTTCTAACTCTCAAATAATATAACATTCAATCATTGCCACAACAATGAGTCCTCTACTAGGAAAGTCCTAATTGGCTAATTTGAAATCTTTATATTTGCCTTGTAATAGTAGTCAATCACGGAGCCTGTCTCTTTGATTGGTATTAACTTCCTGGTAAGCCTAATCATAGTGCTTATATAAGCTTGAGCATCAATCAAGTTAGGCTTAATACTCACTAATCTAACAGTAACACGCAACCTAGAGTGACTTGAGCCTTTTCAAAGTGGACGACAAACGGTCTCTAAGAAATCATAGAAATGCTTTGCCTCTTCATTTGAAGGCCTACCAACACTTTGATGGGAGTAAACCCAGAGTACAACCTCTTCGTTCTGGATATTTTGAGTACTATTATTCATTAGCATACTACTTTCACCACTACTAAAATTTGGAAAATACCACTACTAGTATCAACCTCTCATGATAATTGTCACGACCCAAATCCCTTACTTGTTCGACGGCTGGTATTTCATAAAGTTGATCTGCTGGTATAAGTTCCTTTTTTTTTCTCACTGTATTTTGTTACTCTAATATCTATCTCTGAAACAATGGCTTAGATACTCTTTACAAGGTGACATAAGCTTTCTTTACTCAAATACATTGTTTAAAATTTTGAACCTCTAACCACTGCAAGTTACAACTACTTTAGAACTGAGAGGGAGAGCGGAGTGAGAAAGATGTTAAGAAACTGAGAGCGCACTACAGCGAGAGAGAGAGAAAGAGAGAGAGTTGAGCGCGGTTAAAATGGAGAGGAAATTGGGTATTGGAGAAGTAGATTCAACCTTCCTTTTCTCAATCTCAACACTAGTCAATTCATCACATAAATAGGGTACAAAAAAATAAGTAGTTTCAAATCTCATCTTAATATTTGTGCAAGCAAAATGTGGATTTCCAGCTATTATCGAAGGGAACAAAAACGTTGATGAGTACATTTTACTTGGATATAGACAAAACTTGGCTATATCCAATGAGGTGGTGTGGTTTGTAATCTATAGTCGATGTAGAAAGAGGGGACTAGACCTAATTCCATAAGAAGGAAACTTGTGTATTAGAATCACCAGCACATTATAATTAGCGTCAACGAGCTTGAAACTTTCTACCTGTACACCACACTTCAAATACTCAAGTAATTGTCTATTTGCCCCACTCTTCAATCTCCAAACCAGTGCAAAAAATATATATCGATAACAAAAATGTAAGTTGTATTAAGTCATCTTCATTTTTGAATCGAAGAATATCTATAACTTTGTGCTAGGACATTAGTTCTCCAAGCAGAGGGAATACTTAGCTGTAATGTTCTAGACTCTTGCCAAGGGAAAAAGATACTTAACAAGATTTAGACCCAGTTGAGACTTGAGAGTTAGGTAGCTTTTGTTGTTCTTTGTGCTCTAGAAAAGGTACTTACAAGAATATAATTTATACGTACGTACTTGGAGAAATATTTGCTGCACATATGTTGTAAACCACTCTTTTATTCTCCAATGTAATTTACGCAGTTAGCCACAAACAACATTTTGTACTCTAATTTGGTAATAGGTAATTAGCTGTCTTTCTTAAATGGTTCACATTTTAGGCCCTTAAAGCAGCTGCTTGGCAGAGCTAGCTTCAAAACTTTGAGCTCATTTTAAACATTTATTGCTAAAAGTACTTATCATTCGACCGCGACCACAAAATCAACCGGAATAAACCATATAGGGAATATAAGAAACTAGAACCTCCATAGGATCGAAGGTCCTACAGAGAATTCATACACACATACACTTTAACCTCAGCATCCAAAGAAAAGTTGGAAAATAAGTAATTAACCTTCGTTCATATATTGAACCTGAAACGAAAGCAAGGCCTGAACTCCACCATATCTGGCAGAATATGCTAAAAGGAAGTGACTTTCCTTTTCGACTGGTTACAGTACCTGTTGCAATCAAAAGATGAACCCCACACTTCTTTCCTGAACCTTCCTTTAACGACTGAACGTTTTCTCTCCGGCCGCCGATTATTGGGCATCTGAAATATCGTTTTGGTATATATGTAGCTCACCCATGCATGACTGATCTCATACCGTACTGGAATACCAACAGTACCAAAAAGAGGATATTCAATCCCATTTGTCTGGTCAATATAATGGAGGGTTCCAGGACAATGTTTGATCATTCTTGTTCTATCGCTACAAAAAAACAGTGAGTTTGCGGAGGTTTAATTGCGGCGGTTATTGTAACCTCCCCAATTTATATCAAATTGGGGTTTATACAACCTCACGAATATATTATATTTGCAACCTTTAAAAAAAAGTGTTCACACTAACCCCAAGTTTTCACTCTCTTTTTTTTTTTCCTTTTCCTCTTATTTTCCCAAACTCCTCCCTCACTTTCACGAAAGAGAAGCTTTCCAGCTTCCATTTTCTTTCACTTGAAAATTTTAAAAACTCTCACTTGAAGATTAAGAAAAACTGAAAGAGATTCACAAAACATTTTTTGTATGGTAATTCCTTTCTTCGTGATGAAAGAGATGCGAAATTTTGCTTTCGTCCTGATTATATTTTGAACGATGTGGGTTCAGATCTATGGTAATTCCTCTTCCCCATTCTTTGATTTTGCTTTTCTGTCTTTTTTTCTTCTTGCATGTGGGTTTTAGGTTTATTTTCTCTATTAATTTGTGTTTTTCCTTTACTGATTTTTCCTCTAATTTGTGGCTTTTCTGTTTTTCGATTCTCTACTGAAAGTAACAGAAATTTTGGTTAAATCAGTGTATTTTGAAGAAGGATATAACACTCTTTCGAATTCGAGATGTAAGTCCTCTTTCTCCTTCTTCATTAGGTATTTTAGATTGTAAAATTTAGCTTTTTGGGTATTTTTGTAGGTTAATTTTCTGCGATTTTGGGTCTACCTAATTTAAATATTTCCTCTTGCATGTCTATTTAGAACTCCTGTGGACCTTCAGAGAAGACGCAATTGTCACTAGCTGCTATTCCTCTTTCTGCTCTGCGTGGTATTTGAATCAATCTCAAGATACAAACATATTTTTAGTTTCTTCGTAGTGTTGAATTTGTTTTTCTCTTTCTAGGTTTGTAATACGAAATGTGCAGATAATAGATTAGGTTGCCTGAACATCAATTCTGCTTTCTTTCAGACGGCTAATGAATCACTAAAATGTTTTAGTGATGAGTAACATAGAAGTAATATCTATGAAGTTTTGAATGGAGATTGTGTTATCAAGATTGAAAAGAACAGAGAACACCTTCACTTAAGGGCAACATATATAGTAAATTCAGCACCATATTCAGACATGTCTCAATCAGTGTAGCATAGAAATTGGTCCCAAAATGTGTCCATTTCAGCATGTCTTCTGGTGGAAAGTGTGTTTGCAATTTCTTTGTCCAAGTCTACTTTAGTTTCATTTAGAGGAGTTTGATAAATGAGATTTAATTCCAATATAGAAAAGTCAATGTGACTGTGCTGTATAATGCTGTAATTGCTGATTGTTATATTATCAAGCGTTCTACCGGTAAATAAAAGATATTCATCATCGAAGTAGGGAATATTATTAGAAATTATCCAGTATTCTAATATTCAATGAATCTGGACATGTTGTAAATCTTGACACGAATTGAATATGATTCCGGAAAGCTGGAATCAAGATTGGACAGAGTAGTTGAGTGATCCAGCTCACATGTGATCTCAAGCTTTACATAGATAATGAAGTGCTTGCTTGCTTATCTTCTTTAGGAATGTTTGTATCATCTTTGTGCTAAACACTGCTTTGATTCCAACACTAAAGTAAACTAGATAATATTTTTGTCGTTCTTATTATTGTATATATTTTGTTGCATATACTAGAGAGCCATAATTCTCTTAAGTAAACTATAAAATATCAGTAAACTGCCATCTTATATGATTATCAGAACTTTAACTTCATTTTTTATTATCTTACAAAATTTTATATTGTTATCGCGTTGATAGGTTACTAAATCATCCTTTCTCATAGAAATATTGTAGGTTATAGTAAATACTCTTGCTCGGAGAAGTCCTTATCCGTGGCACACTAATCTGATTGTGGATTAGTTTCACTTCTGAAAGGTTATATGCCAGTCCCTTCTAATGGATAAATCTTAGATTGGAATGCCTAGAAATACAACAAAATATTTAGTTGGTTTAAATCAATTTCTAAAATTTTGCATTTAAGAATGCAACTATAGGAGATAGAATAAAATGTCCATGTCCAAGTGTGATTTTGGAAAGTGGCAGACTAGAGAGATAGTGTATAATCATTTGATTAGCAAGCCATTCCCTCAAAATTATGTCACTTGGATTCTTCATGGGAAAACAGAAGTGTTGGAGAACTCTAGAAGCACAGAGGTTATCCCAGATGCCTTGCCTCTTGAAAATCCTATGGAATTGTCGATAAATGAAGCATTCCCGGGTTTAAGGCATGAGGGCAATGATTCAGGTCCGTCACAAGTAGTTGGAGAAGAAGAAATATTAAATGATATGCATTCTTCAAATAACAAAGACTTTTTTGAGTTGCTTTGAGATGGAAGTGAAGAATTATTTTAAGAGTCCAAGTACTCGAAGCTAGAGTTTTTGTTAAAGTTGTATCACATGAAGTGTTTGTCTGGGATAAGTGACAAGGGAATGACTATGTTGCTAGATTTACTGAAGGATGCATTTGGATTTGCAAGGTCTTTTTATGAGGCCAAGAATACCATCAAAGAGCTTTGTCTTGATTAGATCAAGATAGATGCTTGCCCAAACGATTGCATGTTATACTGGGGAGATGATGCTAATGATGAAACATGCAAGCAATGTCATACTTCTAGATGGAAGTCAACTAAGAAGAGCAACAATAAGCACATGTCTACTACAGGAAAGAAGAAAAAGAAGCAAAAGATGCCTGCAAAAATTTTACCTTACTTTTCACTAAAACCAAGGTTGCAGAGATTGTTCATGTGCTCTAAAATTGCAGAGCATATGAGATGGCATGTGAAGGATAGTAACAGAGATGGAATCATGAGGCATCCAAGAGATGGTGAGGCATTAAAGAGTTTTGATACTACTTTTCCTTAATTTGCTTCTGGTCTTAGAAATGTTCGGTTAGGCCTAGCTAGTGATGGTTTCAATCCTTTTGGGATGATGAGTACTAATTATAGCATTTGGCTAGTGATTTTGGTTCCATATAATCTTTCACCTTGGTTGTGTATGAAGTAACTAAATTTTATCCTCTTAATGATCATTCCAGGTCCACGTACGGCGAGGAATAATATAGATGTATACCGACAACCGCTTATCAAAGAGTTGAATGAGTTATAGTGTGAAGGTGTTGAAATTTTTGATTCATCAAAGCATGAAATGTTTAGAATGCGAGCAGCTCTTATGTGGACAATCAGTGACTTTTCTGGACTTGAAATTTTATCTGGTTGGAACACACATATCGGTTTTGCATGTCCTTTTTGTAATTTTGACACAGAACCTTGCCGGCTTCGTCATAGTAGAAAGTGGTGCTTTACTGGTCATCGCCGGTTTTTGGCAAGAAATCACTAAATTTAAATTGATGATGCTTCATTTTTTTGGCAATACGGAAGAGAGGAACTCTCCAAGGAAGTTAACTGGGTCAGATATTTTGAATCAAGTGGAAGAAATTGATAGTTACATTTGGAAAACCAACAGAATTGAATGAAAGAAGGAAAAGAAATCGACAAAAAGGTACTGGGGAAAGTGCAACTCAACAATGGAGGAAAAAAAACATATTCTTCAATCTTCCATATTGGGAATTCAACTCGTCGCGTCATAATGTAGACGTTATGCACATTGAAAAGAATGTGTTTGATAATATTATATACTCTTTGCTACATGATAAAGACACTGTTTTTGTCTTTTAAGATTCACAAGGAGCTAGCAAGATACTAAAAGTGAAGAAAAGGGACGTGTTAAATTTATCTAATAGAGAACGTATTGTGATTGATTTTGACGACATGGATTTTCCTATTTGTGAAGGACAAGGCGTTCTTGCAGGCTTTTGTGGAATTTTAGCAACCTACTGCTCCATTTTTCCAATTCACTTTGAGAAATGGCTGGATTTACCTGTGACAATCTTCAACCGTTGTTATGATCGATTTATAAAGGTATTCCTGAGGCATACAATATCTCTGTTTTATGTCATTAGATTGTATATTTGCATGTAAATATTATCTAACCATTGGTTTATTCTTGAAGCCACGATTTTATTTTAGGACAACTGAGTCAAATACAAGACGATATGTTTATAATTCTATGTGTAAGAAGTGGAGCGCAAAAAGGCTAAAGTTGTTTGATAAGGTCTATGATCCACTTAAGAGCAGAGCTGAGATAATGGATAGTGTTCCATTGGGGATTCCACCGGAACAATGGATTTCTTATGTTGATTACCGCTTTAAAAAAAATACAAGTATTTATTTCAATGCTTCAATTAGTATGTGTAATTATATGGCTTCACTTTAGCCAATCTTCATCCCCGCTAATATTTTCAAGCTTTTCCAACAACATCAACTTGACTTAAACTTAACTTTCAGATTTGAAATTCGAGTCACTTCTTCAAACTTGTAACAATAGTGAATAGTTGCAAACTTTAATTTATTTTAGCTAGAATATTTCAGAACTATTATGATGATTTATTGTACAACTAACAAGCCACTACCATGTGCAACGAGACCTAACAGGTGAAAAACATTATGAAAATTGAAACTGAAGATAAACTTTCATAAGACATGACTTTGTCAAGACTTTCTTAGTCTATTAGGAACTTGTATGACTAACCTGGAAGGTTGCTGCTGCTCTATGCATAGAGAAGAATCAGGTAGAAGAAAGTGAAGCTCTTTACTTGATTCATCGTCAAAATTCTCATTCTTAATTTTCTTATTGGACTTCCTTCTCTTTCTTTCAACCAAGAATGCAGAACCTAGAGCAGCTGTGATAAAAACTCCACAGAACAAAATGACACTAGCAATACCACTGTCGTTTTTGCTTGAGCTTATTTTCATCATCAGCTTCTGATTCTGCATGCTGATTTGATTGTTCTATGATTTTTTTCTTGGTATCTGTTTGTAAGGAAACTTGTAAAAAAAATGCTGAAATTCGGAAGAAACAAACTGTTTCACATATCGGTGGCTCCAAACCTAACTCCAGAAGAAGTGCTGAAATGGTAATAATTCATTTTGGATACTTTAATTAAACTAGCAACTATTCCTAGTTAGTTAAGTTGATTCGACTTTGACTTTTTCATTTATAGATGGCTAAGACTGGACAAAAGTCTGGACGAGGACAGCTTTATCTCGCTACATATAGGAATGAAGATAAATCATATGTTAATGAAGCGGTAAAAGAGATATGTGTTAGTCAGCTTTTTGGTATCAAAATCAAGCTAGTATATATAACTTAGGGTTATTATGGTAAATTTTGTATTACTAACTGGAGTCCCAAAGTTTCAGTACTTGTTTTATAACAGAAAAAGATACTATTCTTCTCTTGTTTTTCTTTTTTAACTTGTCAATCACTGATTGAAGTTAGGACACTAACTTTTGGTGTGTAATGTATTTAGGAAAAAATGAACTAGCGTTGAGCCAAAGTACCGTGGATGAGTCTGAAATTTCGCCAGATGATGTTGTTAAGAAAAGAGCACTCTGGAAGGGTAAGGTGCTTAGAATTAGGAGCTGTTTCTAGCAGAGCTTTTAGACAAACAAGACCTCGTTATAGTGATTTGGATGCTTCAAGTTATAATAATGGTTCATGTTCTTCCCAATGCCAAGAGAAGTACAATCAAATGTTGAATGCTCACAATCAAAGCCAAGAGAACTACAGAGAAATGATGAATGTTAACACTCAAATGATGAATGCTTTTAAGGCGTATATGATAATGAAAGAAGGGAAGATACCTGAAGAATTTGCAAGGATATTTGTTTCTCCTCCTCGTTCAACGATAAGAATAGTTCATAACTTTCTTATTTAATTTTGAAAGTATGATTGATCAGTCCAAGTATTACTTTAAATTGGGATACCTGAAGAATGCTTTCTTGCTTCTTAGATTCACAAACTTCGCAAGTCAATTTAATTTTTTCCATTTCCATATCTGAAAAAAAAAGTTTCTGGTTCCACAAAGCCAACGTCCTTTATTTCAGTCTTTCTTTCATTCATTTGTTTAGATAATCATATTTCCTCTAGTTGTTCTGCTTTCTTGACATCCACTCTCTCGAGGCTTGTCAATCTTGCACTTTTACTGTCAGCTGGAAAGATATTTCAGTAGCCAATTCCTTTGAATTGATAGCTGAAAGTATGAGCAAGAGACATTTGGCTATTTGAGCTGCAGGCTATCTAAAGTTATTTTCTTTATGAAACAGAAGTATGGCAGCATAAAATTTAAGAATAATCACTTTTTTCACCCTCCAGTTACAATTTACTTACACTTTTTTGCTATGTGGTGTTTGACATACCTTACAACATTCGATGTGTCCTAACTTTGTGCCATAAATATTCTCTTGATTAATAGATGGCTTAGATAAGTTACAGATACTTGACTGAAGCTAAGTGATTATTAGTTAGGTTATTGTTGAGGTACTTTTTGTTAATTATACTTTATTTTGATTGTTTTGTAGCTAAGTGATGCGGCTAGCGGATCCATTTCACCCATGGATATAAGAAGATCATCCGGTGGAAGTAATCCTAACGACAACCATTGAAGTTGCTTGCAAATGTATCAGATAATTAAGTATCATACACGATTGAATAGTCATAGTAGATCTTTTGTCCATAATGGTTGGAGTGGGTGTTCTGTTTAAAGTTAGTTTTAAAACTAATTATAATATTGATGTTTTGTGTTTAGTGGTTGGAGTAGTTGTGTTTAAAGCAAATTTTTGAGACTAATGATAATTTACTTTAATGTATTTTACGGTTTATTAATATATTGATATTACTTGATTCTAGTAAGCAATTTATATAATTTAGTGATGCTTCATTATATTAGTATAATTGAAATTGAATCAGTTATGGAGTAACACTGTATATATATATATATATATATATATATATATATATATATATATAGATATTCAAAGAATAGTGGAGGTTATAACTGCCGCTGTTTTACCTATAATAATATTGTTTATACATTTGTGGGGATTAAATAAAACAAATGCGGTGGTTTAGACCTCCGCTATTTTTTAGTAAGTTCTTTAAAAGTCAAACTACCGAATTGCAGAGGTTATACCGCCATTAAATACCTGTCGCTATATGATAACGGCGGTCTGTCAAAAAAACCCCGCAAATTAGTTGCGGCGAACATTGTTCCGGAGTTCTGAAAACCGCCATAAACGTATATTCTGAAGGTTTCTTACCGCCGCAATATATAAATAAACCCTTCGCAAATTTAGCGTTTCTTTGTAGTGTATGGAAGCCGTGATAGAAAGGATGAAAGGATGAGATTTAGATTGTATAAGTTTGCAGCCATTTCCCAATTCCAAGAGTTGAAGATTCCTCAAAAGATACTGGTAGTCGTTTAATAGTTGTTCCCACTGCATAAAGTGCAGTCAAGATAGTTCCCCAGCAGGCCGGTCAGCAGGCAATTGTTGTAGATTTATTGTCACCGTCCAAAATCCCACTTAAGGATCATGATGGCATCTAATCCTTAAACGTAACGATCTCGAGTTCCAACATCGGGATCGTGATGACGCCTGATGTCCACTTGCTAGGCAAGCCAACATTAGTTAAACAATTTAATAAATAAACAGTTCAAAATAGAATAATAATAATTATTAACAATAATTAAAGTTAAAATACATGAAATAAATCCATAATATAACGCGGTCTAACTCGACCCCAGAAGTCTAGTGTCACAAGTACATGAGCAAATAGAAGTCTACAAATATAGTTTGAAATAAATACAACTATTCGAATGAGATAAACAACTAAGATAGGAAATGGAAGGGGACTTCACGGTCTGTGAACGCCAGCAGCTCTACCTCGAGTCTCCGAAGCAATATGATCCGAGCAGACGCACCTCTAAGTAATGATGGGACCAATAATAGTATCTGCACAAGAAGCATAGAAGTGTAACTTGAGTACAACCGACCAAATGTACTCCGTAAGTGTCGAGTCTAACCTTGACAAGATAGTGACGAGGCTATGACAAGACACCTACGTAAAAACCTTGTACAAATAGATATATATATATATATATATATATATATATATATATATATATATATATATATATATATATATAAAACAGCAAAATAACAAGTAGAACGATAAAATATTATTTGGGAAGGGACAAACGAAAGGGGAAACATCATAAAAACGGCAAGTACGAAATCACAAAATAATATCTTCCGAAATAAGCAACAAAATAACCAAGTAAATCACCAAAATCGGAAATCAAATAAGGCAATGAAATAAAGATGGCACGGCATCACCCTTCGTACTTTTACTCTCGTCCTCATCATGTAATATCATAAATAGAATGGCACGGCATCACCCTTCGTGCTTTTACTCACCGGTACGGCATCACCCTTCGTGGTTTTACTCCCAAATTCTCTCAATATATGATAATGAATGCAAATAAGGCATGGCAACACCCTTCGTGCTTTTTACTCTTCATCATCTCGATCAACAATACAAATCCAGGTAATAAAGGCAACGCGGAAAATAATGTTATGTTAGTTGTCACCATATCTCTTTATTTCCTCCAAAGAATTGTTTTTCCTCAATTGCTGCATCAAAACTAAATCACAAGCTTATGATAAAAAATCGAGCAATTCTAGTAAGATTTGTAATATGAATACCCTTAAGCTTTGTAGAGATATGAGGCACCATTTTAGGATTCTGTTTCTAAGTACCATGATCAAAATGAACTCCTGCTTCCATCATCTCTTCCAAACTTATGTTCCAATATCTTCTTGTTATTACTACCCACCCACCCCACCCCCTCCCTTTTATTCTTTTTCAAAAAAAAAGGAAGAGATAAAGAATCCTGAACTGAAATAAATAATGTAACTTTCTATGATACACAGACAGACACCTAAACTTGTTCAAATTTGTCCTCTAGCCACCTAAATTAAGCCAACCTCTACTCAAACAATGCCTATCAGAGGGAAAATTCCAAGTCGAGAACTAAAGTGGAAGCTTTTTGAGCTCAAGAGACCAAAATAGGTGCATAAAAAAATTGGGTACTATTTTATGTATAACACATATATTACATGTGTTATAGGTTAACAGTCAGTTACCCTATTAATGTATAGTGCATGTAAAATGCACTATACACTTTATTTTTGCATGTAATGACTGCTATAATGATTCACTAATATAGTGCACGTAATACATATGCGATACACATAGCAGATTTGTTACATGAGCTATATGCTCATATTTCCTGACTTTTTGAATGACAACTCTAATAATTGTACGATAAAGCACTTATTTGTACGCACATTTTTCAGGTACTAAAGGCTGATAAGTGTGAATTTTAACCATTTATTGATACCTTCTTGCATTAATTTAAGTCCGAAAGTGTTAATTTTTGTTCCCAAAACTAATAAAATGCTGTAAATTGCAGGAGGTTGGAGGAATGGACATCAACAGAAAAATCTAACTCAAAAAGGAGTGTTCTGACTCATAAGTCAAGAAAGAATGCAACAGGCCAAAAGTGCGGTCCGCGGAAGAAATTCTGCGACCGCAGAAGAAAGTGCGGACCGCAGAATTACCTTTGCGGCCGCAGATCAGGTGATTGAAGCTCAGAGGATGATTGAAAAAGTGTGGACCTCTCACAATTTGTGCGGCCGCAAAACATGATTGCACTGACAAGAATTCAAAAAGTTCAAAGAGTGTGCAGAACGACCAAGTGTGAAGCCTTGCTAAAAGTGCAACCGCAAAAGAAAAAGTGCAGCCGCATACCAAATTGTGCGGCTGAGAAATCCTCCACCTGCAGAACCAAGAAAAGTACGGACAGTACATGGAATTGTGCTACCGTAAAACCTCACGAAGGGTATTTTTGTTAGCGAATTTTGGGCCACTATGAATAGACGGAAAATACTTTTTTAGGGCAAGTTATATAGTTTTTTAAGTTGTAATCGTTATAGTTTACTACTTTTGGTAACTTGTGACCATTTTGGGTGAAATCACATTAGTTTTATCAATTTAATCATATGGCTTTAATTAGTTCTTCTTCTTTATTTTCTTCAATTTATATTATGAGTAGCTAGATTTTCTCTTGGATTGTGACCCAACCCTAGTGTATAAACCTTATGGGTAATTAATCTAATGCTCGTTTCTGATGGGGCGTTTATTATTTATCCTTGTTCATGCATTATTTTTAGAATTAATGGTTGCAAATATTGATTCATGCCTTTTTGACTTGGTTCTTACTTGAAAAATAGGGACTTAGTCTAGAAAAATTTAGCTAACAAGAAATTGGGATAATTAAGGTTTTGGCTAGCCTAATTAAAGAGTTTGAACTAGAGATAGGAAAACCCCGACTTGAGCTCATATGAACTATTTGAATTGCTACCTAATTGGGCTTGAGAAAGCCAATTTGGGTAAAAATCACTCTATAACTGATAGGCATTGAGTGGGTAATTTAGAGTTAAGAGTAATAATACAGTCCGACCACTAAAACAAGCATTAACGTAATTTACCCATTAGGCTAACACCTAGATGAAGGTCACAACCCTAGACCTTTTACCCATTTGATAAAAACAACAAAAGCAATTACTCGTTTTCTAGTCTCTTTTCCTTAGTTGATCACTGCTAGTGTCAATTTTAGAAATAGATAACATAACCCTATTGTTTGAAAGTGTAATTGAGCTATTTCACCTACGCTCATCAAGTGTACACCCTAACACCCATATATAACTCCCTGTGAAAATCGACCCCGACTCTTATTGGGTACTATTTTTCCAACGACCGTTTCCACTCACTATTGAGTGTGGATTGGGCGTGGATCAATTTTTTGTACCCTTTTCGGGGAGTTTTAATGGTGTTAGCTATATATTTGAGTGTATTTTTGGAATATCTTATTATCCTTCCGTGTTACTAAATTGTTGAAGAAATCATAGGTACAAACATGGCGAACAACGAGCTCGGAAATCTGTCATCAGGGGACTTGGACGGCGGGGAGGAACAACTCGATGAGGTACCTCAAGTGCCACAACCTAATCGGCGAGGCCGGGTGCCACAAGACAACGTGCCCGTACTACCTCCACCTTCACCACCTCAACCACAAGCGGCACAACACCGGATATTTCCAACGAAGGTTATGCTAGTACAAATAGCCCCCCCACCCCCTCATATTAGGACGGAAAACTTTGAAATTACCAATGTGATGCTTACTTTGCTTGAGAAACGAGGCTTTTTCACCAGTGTGCCAAGTCAAAATTGTCTATAAGCATTTGAAGGGATATGTGGATGCATGTTGGGGGAGCAAGCAAACTAATGTTTCTAAGGATGCTTTGAGGCTAAGGCTTTTTCCCTTCTCTCCATGGGGTAAAGCTTTAGAATGGTTGGTATGTTTGGTGAATTATTTAATACACACTTGGGATAAGTTGGCGGCGAAGTTTATTGCTAAGTTTTTCTCTCCCGGGCACATGGCTACTCTTCAGGATGAGATATTGGCTTTCAAGCAAGAGCACAATGAACCCTTGCATGAGATTTGGAAGAGATATCGAACAATGGTGAAAGAGTGCCCAAACAATGATATGACTGACAACATGATTCAACAGACTTTCTACCATGGTATCAATCACGAACCATTGTGTGGTCAATCAATTGGCGGGTGGCAACTTTACGACAACACTGTAATTGCGGAGGCGTGTGAAATTCTTGATGAGATGGCGGAAACATCATCGACTTGGCAATTCCGAGCTAATGTTCCACAAAGTGATCCCAATATGATACACCTCCACAAAGATTTGCAAGACCATGGGAAATCCACTGCCGAATTGAAAACAACCATGACTCAACTAGCAAAGGCCCAACTTAATCAAGTGCAAGCTCCTAAGCAAGTCCATGCTATAGAGGGAGTTAATGTTTTGGTGAACAAGAAGAGGACCAAGGGTCCATAAATGCAAACCCGCATGGAGAATTATGTGCAAGATGATGGTGGTTTTGATCAAGATGACTCTTATCATGAGCAGGAAGAGGAAGTTCAATATGTGAACAATTTTCAAGGGCAAAGAAACAACTTCCAAGGCTCAAATCAACAACAATGGTGACCGCAAAAATAACCAAGGCAATTGGAGTTCTAATAATCAAGGAAATTAGCATAATAACAATAATCAAGGAAATTGGAGTGGAAACAACCAAGTAAATTGGGAAGGCAACAATCAAGGTGGTTGGGGAAACAATCAAGGCAACCGGGGGGTCGGATTTTCAAATGCCGCAATGCATCAACAACGCGGCAACCCACCGCCTTATCCTTCCCATGGTTCAAGTTCTTCAAAAAATGAGATGGATCATATTGAGAATACGTTTAAGTAAATGATAGAAAAGAATGTCGATTCAGATGCCCAACTTGCCTCAGACAACACATCAATCCGTAATCTAGAAGTTCAAATGGGGAAAATCTCTCAAACTCTAAATTCTCATCCTAGGGGTGCACTACTAAGTGACACAGTGGTGAACCTAAAGGGTGGTAACAATACGGGGCATACTATGGCTGTTATCACCAGAAGTGAAAGAGGCGGGAATACACCCACCTCAAGTGAAAGGCAACTTGTAGATGATGACCAAGTGGTACAAGAAGAAGAGATCCCAAACAATGGTGTTCAATCAGATGAAGTTCGGATTGACATTGATGATAGTGTTGAAGAGACTCAAGAGGAGGTGAACCCATCTGGGGAACACATCATTGACATACCGGAAACGGTAGTGCAAAAGGCTAGGGCACCATTGCCTAAGCCTCCACCTCCTTATCCTCAAAGACTTGCCAAGCAAAACAGTGAGAATCAATTCAAGAAGTTCATTCAAATGATGAAGAGTCTTTCAATCAATGTTCCATTGGTGGAAGCTTTGAAACAAATTCCCGGTTATGCAAAGTTCATGAAAGATCTTGTGACCAAGAAGCGGTCAATGAATTTTGAATCTATCAAGGTCACTCATCAAGTGAGTGCAATTGTCCATTCCATGGATCCTAAGTTGGAGGATCCAGGTGCTTTTACGATTCCTTGTACAATTGGGAGTGCCAAGTTTACTAAAGCTCTTTGTGATATTGGGGCAAGTTTGCTAAAGCTCTTTGTCCCAATTGAGCACCAAATTGGTTTCTTCACATCTAGCCAACACTTTGTCCAAATTTTGCAAGGCAATTGTCAAAAGAATCCCCAACCACCGAGAAGTCATCCATGAAAACTTCAAGGTAGTACTCCACCATGTTCGTAAAAATACTCATCATACACCGGTGACGAATGGAATTGAAGTTGACAAGGCGAAGATTGAGGTGATTTCTAAGCTTCTACCCCCAACTTCAGTGAAAGGTGTGCGGAGTTTCCTAGGCCATGCGGGTTTCCACCGGCGCTTTATCAAAGATTTCTCTAAAGTGGTGAACCTATTGTGTAAGCTCCTTGAGAAGGATGCCAAGTTCTATTTCAATGATGATTGTATGAGGGATTTTGAACTATTAAAGCTCAAGTTAACAACTACTCCTATAATTACCGCTCCAAATTGGAGTTTGCCTTTTAAAATCATGTATGATGCAAGTGACGTAGCGGTTGGGGCTATTTTGGGGCAACGTATTAACAAAGTTTTTCATCCGATTTACTATGCTAGTAAGACCATGAATAGTGCCCAAGCCATTATACCATTATAGAAAATAGCTCCTTGCTATTGTGTTTGCAATTGAGAAGTTCTGCCAATACTTGATGGGTGCCAAAGTTATTGTCCACGCGGATCATGCGGCACTTCGCTATCTTATGAGCAAAAAGGATTCTGAAGCCTGGTTGATGAGATGGGTACTCGTGTCGCTAGAATTTGATATTGATATTCGAGATAAGAAAGGTAGTGAAAACCAAGTGGCGGACCACTTGTCTCGTTTGGAGGAGGAGGGGAGGCCACATGATGGCCTCGCAATCAATGACTCCTTCCCCAATGAGCAACTTCTGGCAATTTCAATGAAAGAGGTGTCATGGTTTGCAGACTTTGGCAAATTTTCTTGTGAGTAGAATCATTCCAGATGAGTTCTCTTCAAACCAAAGGAAGAAGCTCAAGAGAGATTGTCAAGATTATTATTAGGATGAACCATACCTTTTCCGGATTTGTACGGATAGGGTGATTAGAAGGTGTGTACCGGACGAAGAGCAAGGGATATTCTTGGTGCTTTTCATTCTTCGCCATATGCTGGTCATCATGGTGGATCAAGAACAACGGCCAAAGTTCTTAGTTGTGGTTTATATTGACCTACTCTTTACAAGAATGCAAGTGACTTAGTGAAAAGATGTGATGAATGTCGACAGGCTGGTGGAATTTCAAAGAAAAATGATATGACTCTCACAACAATCATGGAGATTGACATTTTCGATATTTGGGGCATTGACTTTATGGGCCCTTTTGTGAGTTCTTATGGAAACACTTACATCTTGATCGTGGTGGATTATGTGTCCAAATGGGTTGAGGTTGTCGCCTTACCCAACAATGAGGCGAGAAGTGTAGTGGCTTTCTTGAAGAAGAATATTTTTACAAGATTTGTTACTCCACATGCAATCATAAGCGATGGGAGGTCATACTTTTGCAACAAGGCGTTTGACACTTTGCTTAGCAAGTGTGGTGTTACTCACAAGGTCACGACTCCCTATCATCCACAGGCTAGTGGGCAAGTGGAAGTCTCCAACCAAAAGATAAAGGGTATCTTGTCTAAAATGGTGAATGCTAATCGGACGGATTGGACCAAGAAGCTTGATGATGCGTTATGGGCTTATCGGACGGCTTATAAAACACCTATCGAAATGTCTCCATACCAGTTAGTGTTCGGAAAAGCTTGTCATCTTCCGGTGGAACTAGAGCACAAGGCAGTGTGGGCTTTAAAGAAATTGAATCTTGATTGGGATGTAGCCGCTAACTTGCCGGTTGCACATTTGAATGAATTGGATAAGTTCCAATATCATGCATATGATAGTTCGTCCTTGTACAAAGAAAAGATAAAATATCTTTATGACAAATACATTTGGAAAAAAGAGTTCAAAGTGGGTGATATTGTGTTGTTGTTTAACTCAAGATTGAGGATGTTTCCGGAGAAGCTTAAATCCAAGTGGAGTGGTCCGTTTGAAATTGTTGGTGTGATACCTTTCGGTGCATTGGATTTGAAGAACAAGAACAATGAAGTGCTCCGAGTCAATGGTCAGCGGGTGAAGCACTACTTGGGCAAGGTTGGAGATATCCACATGGTGGCAGTTAGTTACTTCACTTGAAGATGCTTTGACATTGCATCATGTCGCGACGTTAAATTAGGCGCTTCTTGGAAGGCAACCCAAGTTCTTTTCCTTTTTCTTTTGTAGTTAGGTGTTATTTATTGTTCTAACTTGATTTGAAATGTGCTACAGAGTTGAGTGTTACAAGCAAGAAGGTTGGAAAAAATGGCTAAGTGTTGGAAGAAATACGGACCACACATTCTAATTGTGCGGCCGCAGAATTAATTGTGCCACAGCAGATGAGCTTGTGCGACCGCACATTCCACATGTGGACCGCACTTCTGGAAGCTCAACAAGATGTCAAATCGCAAACTCTTTAAAGTTTTTCCTTGTCAGTGCGGAGCTAATCTGCGACCCGAGAGGAATTGTGCGGCCGCACCCAAAAATGTGTGGACCGCACATGAGGGATGGACAATTAGTGCCCAGGTGAAGAAGTGCGGACCGCACATGGATTTGTGCGGCTGCACTCGGCCTCTTACCCTCTCAATAACTCCGAGTATAAATAGGATTTTTTCATTCATTTTACACTTTTCACCCTCCTTAGAATCATTGTTACTCTAGAAGTTTAACTAAAGACTTTTTACTGTCAAACACGCATACCCATCTGTTCTCACAAGATCTAGTACACTCACTTCATCTGGTATGTTTCACTTCATGTTAATCTTTTGTGTTATATTAATTTTTGAATTTTCAGCTTCTTTTTAGGCCATCTTTTATTATATTTCATCCATGTGTCCATGTGGGATAGATCTATACTAGGTAGTTGTTAATACATGCTAAAATGGTTTGGGTTAGTTAAATATACCATGTTTCATATAGATTTGAACAAGTATTTGCAAAATCTAAGTAAAAACATAGATTGCTCGTTAATTTTTTTGAAATCTGCAGCCGCACTTATAATTGTGCGGATCGCAGTTGGTTGATTTTAGTGACTGGTTGCAGACATGTGCTTCTGCGGCCGCACTTCAATTATGCGGACCGCAGAATTCTGAGAATGGTCGCACTTAGGTCCGCACTGTGTATCAGAGATTTGTCTCTTGAGAAAACAGATGTGCAGACTGCACTTAAAATTTCGCGGACCACAGATGAATTATGCGGCCACACTTTTCCATTGCACTGTGTTCGGAGAGGAGGCATCTGAGCTCTGAACTTACTTGTTAGAAGTGCGGCCGCAGATAAAAATGTGTGGTCTGCACTCCCATTTTGCGGCTGCACATAAAAAAAGTGCGGACTGCAGATCCTATATTCTGCATGCATGACGTTCTGATGAAACCCTACTGTGTCCACAATGGTCTCCCTTGATACAAACAATGGCTCGATCACGAGGCCACGGCGAGACTGCCAAAGGTAGAGGAGACTCTACCAGGGGTCAAGGCAGAGGTGCCTTGCCCCTCAGTGTGTCCAAAGGGCAACTTCTAGGGAGGCTTCCAAGGTCAACTACATGTCTATTTCGGAGGAGCAGAGAGCTGCACAGTCCAGGCCACAAGGGCAATCTGAGCCCCTGGATGTGGTTTTATCATCTCACAACACTTCCGAGAGTTCGAAAAGTGCTACCCAGGCCTCCGAGCCAGCAGCTGCTCCAAAGTTTGGTGTGCAGGATGTTCAGGATGTTCCAGATGATGGTAAAGGGGGAGAGGGTACATCCACTAGGGTTGATCAAACAAAGAAGAAGGAAGCATGGGAAGACAGATTTGTGAGTATGGCTGCTTTCACCGATTTCTGGATTTGGTGGCCGGTGAGATCATTGACACATGAGAGGTAGTTTGTGTTAAGGGATCTAGATAGATACAACCCTATAGTGTTGAGGTAGTTCATATCGAGAAAGGGGTGGATGTTGTTTACTGATAAGGTCGTGGATGTCAAGGAGCACCTTGTTTGCGATTTCTATGCTAACATTTCACAGATTCGCAAGGGTGTAAAAGTGACCAAAGTATGCAACCTTAAGGTGAGGGTTGATCAGCACACGCTGAACGCATACTTGGGTTTTGAGGACATGGAGCCAAAGGAGTACCTTGAGAAGTTGGCCTTGAAAGAAGAGGCCCCGTCGTGGCTTGCTGAGATCTTAGCACCGGGACCACCTCCACCATGGATCACTATTAGGGTACCCATTTTGCGAAGTACATTGAGCTTTGAGGCAAAAAGTTGGCAGACCTTTGTATGCAGCAGGCTTGACCCATGCCTGAATGAGAATAACTTGCATGTTGCACGTGTAGTTCTAGTGGCTTCTATCATAACCGGGTACCCGATCAATGTGGGTGCCCTGATGTCGGCCAATATCTCATTGGTAGTGCAGCAGACTAACACGGCTTACCCTTACCTCAGCACTATCACAGAGTACCTCATTGATGCAAAGGTAGAGCCAAAACCATTTGATACGAAGGTGAAGCAAAAGAAGCCATTTGAGTGGTACTCGCTGTGGGATCAAACCAACCCGAAGAAGAGCACTCAGCCTTCTACTACTACAGGCCAGTCTGATGAGCCGATAGTGGTAGTTTCTGACACAGCTGATATTCCATCCACATCAGTTGAGCCCTCTACCAATGCATCAGCTATGCCTCCGCCACCATCTTCAGCTCCGTCCACAACTCCTAGCACAGCTCCTAGCACAGCTCCTAGCGCAGTCCCTATTCTGAGGCTGATGCCCATGCCTACAGGCCCACTTCTACTTTGTGAATCTCCCAGACATTGGCGAGTCTCAAAAATTGGATGCAGGAAACTACTTCATAGTTGTATGAGATATCTAGTACTGTTGCAGGGCAGTTATCCACATAGGCACCGCAGTATTCTACTGAGCTTGATGAAAAGCTGCGTAAGATTCTGACAACCAGAAGTTGATCATGGACACTCAGGTACGGCATGGTTCAGTTATTGAGGACTTGACCAAAGAAGTGAATAATATGAGAAAGTCCCAAGCCAGCAAAAAGTTAGTGGATAAGCTTAGGAAAGAGGTGAACCGACTAGCAAAAGCTGGAGATTTACCATTTGATATGATGCTTGACCCCGACCAGTCCGCCCCAGATCCATTTTCCACAGGTTGCACCAGCTGGCCAGGCTGAGGAGCCATGCTTGCTGCCGACGCTGTTGACGTAGTGCGTGCAATGTTTTTCGCTCCCGCCACTCCCAGATATGATGATTATGATATACAGTTGGTTGAGCCAGGAGGAGTTGATGTTGCTGGGGACACTGAGATGTTCAAGAATGCTTAGGGAGTTTCTTCGCCTCTCTCTTTTCACTCTTATTTTATTAAGCATTAGGGACAATGCTTACTTTTTTCCGGGGTGGAGTTTATTTGACACATTAGGATACATCTGGACTGTAATAATTGGATAATTTTGTTTCTTTTTAGTTTATCTATTTTTTGTTAGTTATTGCTTTCATTAGCTTCTCTAATTGTTTACTTTGATTTTTGTTTTGTTAGTAGCTTCTTTTTATGTTAGTAGTTTTCATGTTTTTCGTAGTAGTATAGATAATAAGCCTTTGGTTTCCTTAATGCCACTGTTCTTTCCAAAGGTGGTCTTTTGTGTGAACCCGGTGACTTTTCCCAAGGATGGATGGTGTGACAACCTTCTTACGGAAATGAGCCCATTTTTGTGTTTAGGTAATAATAATAGCAGTAATGAATAAAAGCCATAATCAAGTCATTCTCTAAAAAGAGTTATTCATGCTTCATTTGGCACCAACATGCTTAACTGTGTGCTTATGGTTTGAAACAAGGTCTTTGAAAGAAAATAGCTTTGGTTAGTGACTTTGAGACTCTTGAGTTGACTTTGATAATCAGTGAGTGGTTAATTGGACCATATTGATCTTTAACTTGATTGTAATTGCTATAGGCTCAAGACTCTATACTCTGTACGATCTAGTTACCTAAGGAGTGAGGTGATTTTGCGTTGCTAGTCCAAGTATTTGTGTGAATGGTCTAGAACTTGTCCCGAATGTGCTTCAAGGCGAAATTCGAAGTTTGATTGGTTTGGAAGATGATTATAGGCTTTCCTTGGTCCGTTTGAGCTTTCTATTGCCAACCAATGCTTGTTATCCCTAGTCAACCCTCTTTGAGCCTTTAGCCTTTTTTGATTGGTAACGACGCTACAAGCCTTTATCTGTTTTGTTGTATTCCTCTCTTGGTACCCGGACCTTCCTTAACACTCTTATGAACTAAGTGGTGTAAGGCATAAGTTTGGGGGAGAGTTGAGGAATTTGAAAGAGATATCAAGGCATCAAAAAGAAAAAAGAAATGATCTCTATGAAAAGATAAGGCAAGAAAATAAAAGGAACAAAAAAAATGCCAAAACAAGAATAAAAAGGAAGGTTGATGAAATCAAAAAGATGCAACTATATCCGGTATGAGCATCAAGGGAGAAAAAGAATAAAATAAACAATAAAGAGTGATGTCAAGTCTCTCTAGCCCCAAGAAAAAGTAAATGCCTCTAAGAGTTGGTAAATGTGAGCCAAGAATTGAAAATGTAGAGTGCTTAAGGAAGGGCATAACCACTTATCTCATATAGTATCCTACACCAATCCAAAAGCCTTCATTACAACCCGAAAGAAGTCCTACTTGATTTTGAAACGAGTAAGCTTACATTAGTGGTGATCTACATAAGGGGCAAGCTTATGGTACTTGAAGCCTTACTTGTGACATTCTTTTGTGAGAGAAGAGTAAACCTTTCATTGATATAAAAATTGAGCTCTAACCCTTGAAGTGCCAAAATTTGACGAGCGCAAAACAACACAAAAATTAATGCTCACTAGCCAAAGATAATATAGTAAAATTATCGTCTTCACAGGGATTGAATTTAAATAATGTTCAATTAACTTATGATTTTCTACTATTCAGGATGATCCACTTGATTCGGGGTAATTACGAACTATAGTTAACTACTAAATTAAGATTACAACTAATTAGACTTGATCACAGAGAATGATAATTGAACTAAAATAGTTTGTAAACAATATGAGAAATAAGTGTCGTGACAGGATAGGTGTAGGATAGTTATTCGGGATCTAACTCTGTTTAAATTCACTTTTAATATTCTAATGATTCTCACGAATTCACTCAATAAGTAGCTTAAACATAAGGTCAAGATTCCTCTCTCGATTAAATCTGAACTCTACAAAATAAATAATATGAAGCACTGTAAAGATATGCAAGAACACGTTAATGGACTAGTCTTTAGGAAAATGTCTCTCGATTATTCTCCTAACTTGGTTAGTCAATAACTCAAGAAGCTCTCTCGATTACTTAGAAGAATCACTAAATTAAACCAAATAAAATAATACAAAGATAATCACCAAAATATTCCTCTTTCGATTAAATAAATTTACAATCAATTCAAAGTTCCAGAAACGAATTCATGCAATTAAACAAGAGTTAAATCCACAAACAACACTGAAAAAACCATTTCCGTCAAAACCCTAGGGAAGAACTACTCCATATATATGAAGAAAGTCATCACACATTACTCTAAGAACATAGAAAACATCAAAGACAACTTTACAATACAAACTCTCGTTTTTGCATCGATTGTTGGCAAGAGAATTGATGAAATCTTGTGTCGTCAAGCTGTGGTACCTCTCTAAAACTCTCCTAGATCGAATCCCCTTCAAAAACGTGTTTAAGAAGTATTTATACCGTGTACAAAATACCTTTAGATCATACTACCTTAGTAAAAGGAGAAACAAAACGTGACACAGTAGCAGAAGTCCATTATCGCGATGCAAAATTTGACGAGTGCAAAACACAACACGAACTTGACGCTCGCTAGACAAAGATAGTAAAGTTAAATTATCGTCTCCACGGGGATTGAATTTAAACAATACTCTAGTAATGTCTAGTTTAACTGCTATTCATGATAATCAAAACTTAACTTGGAATAATTATGAAATACGATTAACTATCAAAGTAAAACAATTGATAATTAACTGCAAAGAACTAGAGATTAGGAGAGTTGGTTTCTTATCAATGTGAAAAATAAGATTTTTGACATGATAGGTGCAAGATTGTTATCCTGGATAGGATACTCTTATATTTCACTCTTGAGGTTCTATCGATTTTCATGAATTTGATAGGTGATTAGCTTATACTTCCGATTCAGACTTCTCTCTCGATTAAATCTAAATATTTCAAATAAGCTAATGTGAAGTGCGACGAAACTTGCAAGAATCTATTGGTAGGACTGATCTAAGAGAAACTTCTCGCGAATATTTCTCAATCTTAATTTAAATAGTAACTCAAAAAGCTCTCTTGATTACTTCAAAGAATCACCAAAATAAACTAAGGCATACGCTGCAATGATATTCAATAAGATGTTCCTCTTTCAATTAAACACTATAAAGAGTAAAATCACAACTCTATTAAAGTTCCTCCAATAAATTCAAGCAATTAAACAGTTGTCAAATCCATAAACAACAATCAAGTCACCAAATCATGTCAAACCCTAAGGTAAACTACTCCATAATTATGGAGGAAGACATCACAAATATAATTAAAGAGTGAGAAAGCATCAATCTAACGTTACAATCCAAACTCCCGTATTGAATTGATGGAAAGATGATAAAATCTTGTGTCTTGTAGCCTCCAATGCTCTCCAAAAGCTTCCAAGTCAAAAGTCCTCTAAAAATCGTGTTTTGATGTATTTATACCATGTAGGAACAGGCCCTAATGAAACTACCCTTTTCAAACCGAAGTGGAACAATCGGGATCGCGAAAATACACTGGTGTGGCGCGTCGTATGCCGCCCTATAGCCGCATTAGTGAGGATCTTCAGGGAGTTGATTTTTTTCACTCTGCAGGAATTTTGCACTAGCTCCCCGTGCTCTGCAGCGCATGGCGCGGCGCGGTAATGTATTTTCTCAGAGTAATCTCTTTTTCTCACTTTTTAACATCCAGACTTGGTCTTCAACCCCCGAACGTGATCCTGACTTAATTTCTTGGGTTTTTACTCAAACCTCAAAACTCCAACTTGTTCAAATTAGCTCCAAATTGCCTTAATAGCTCGGAATCATTCTTGCAAGGCATAAACACATGTAATAAGCGCAAATCACCATTAATTAAGCTCAACCACAGATAAAATGCAGTGATTAGAGTGCAAACTATGACTAAAACATGAGTTTCTAGCCTACCATCAACACCCCACATTTAAACCATTGCTCGTCCTCGAGCAATTAAATTGCACTTCACATAGAGACGACCTTTTTATCAGACAACTTCCCTAACTCATCATGACAAGAATATTTAAACCAGACTAAGCACCATATCATAACATACTAGCCTCAAGACTCGACTCAAAAGTGCCACGTATTTCAAAACCTACTAACTTACTCTAACTCAGAAGCTAAAGACATTACCTTTCATTTGCAAATCATGTGCCCTCACACCAAATATAGAAAGTAGTTCCACACACAATAAAATTCAAGAACACATAGGAACTCAAGATAGAAAGAATTCACTCACTCTCAGAATTAAAATTCATGTGCCACAGAAGACGTACCATAGGCTTGCCCGTAGTGTAGTACTCTACTAATTTGAGCTCATTCAGTCAAGGATTAAGTAGGAGTTTAATTGGTCGTACTGTAGGCTGCGGGACGGGTAGGACAAATTTGAATAGTGACTACACCTCCCCGAGCACTTTAATACATATACATTAGCGATCTAATCCCACACTTGTGTTGAACCAAACCCCAACCTTCACATAATATTAACACCAAGCTCCCAATTTTTTTAAGCACAGACAAAGCAAGATTTTACCCCTAGCAAGGATTAATTTTCTTTATAATATATACAAACGCCAACCTTTTCTTCTTTCTCTTATTTTTCAATTCCCTACAAGCGGCTCTCACCTTTTTTTTTCAAACAGTGCACCTTTCTCCTTTTTCAATTGTTTCACTCAAAAACCTGACCATACCTCAACTCGGCTTTTACAAGCTCATAACAAATTCAAGTGCTCAAGAGAGGTAACAAATTCAAACAGATGATAAATTCAAATAAAGGGTTAGGCTTGTAGTGTGGTTGCCAAAAGAGTAGGATTACAGGCTCAATGGGGCTAACTAGGATACACAACAATCAGGCGGGTCACAAACATATAATTGGCTCAACAAAGAAATGCCTATAACCCTTTCTAGACTAAACAAGACTGCTATTTCGCTTTGCAAACACATGGGCCAAGTTCTAGACATCAACTAACATGCACAAAATATCACAAAAACCTCACACATATATTGGCACATAACTCACTTAGGATTGGATCTATCCCAACTCTCTAGTCAAAGCAGTTAAGTAACATCAAAATCAAACAATTTAAGGCACGTATAGACGAGTCAAGAATTGAGCCTAGGCATCACAACTACGGCACTTACTACTCTCAAGGCACAACAAAGTTAAGAGCAGATATCTCCATTTAAGACCAGAACACAAGACTTCCCTACCTAACAAACGAAAAACTAACTACACCCGGTTCAAACAAAACCCTTGGAAAAGAACCGCGGCACAAAGAAAAATCAAGAAGGAATTGTTACACTACCTAAGAAAAACAAAAAAAAAAGTTCTTCGACTTTTATCCCTCAAGAAGACAGTCGCGGAATTCCATCGTCGGGAAAAGTCAAAAAAAAAATTCAACTGCTACTAACGAACAAAAAAAAACACCATCATACATATATATATTTACATCCCTCAACCCACATTTTAAATTTTGGCATGTCCCTATGACACACAAGTAAAAAGCAAGAGGTTAAGAAAACTCTCCTGAAATTTTTTTCATTTCTGAGAACTTATGAACTCCACCCCTAATTTTGAATCCATTTTTTTCGTTTTCACTCTTTGAGATTATTTATGGAGCTCATTAAACCAAAGTCTTCTGAGAATATTTGCAAAGACTCGCTCTTTTTTTTCTTGCTTAGCCTCTTTTTGAGCACTAAATTGTTCATGCGGGATGATTCTCAATGTGTTTCTGCATACTTTTACAGGATCACTCCATGCATCTTCTTGTAAATCCCCGAACGTAAAATCCACATGATTAATATTAGAATAAGAAAACAAAGAAAAAAGGTCATGAGAATATTCCTCTGGCATGTCTAAGACCAATTATTTCTCATTCTCTTCAACTAAAGATTGTAAATATGAAAAGGTGGAATGGGGTTTGAACTCTTCTTCCATTCCTTTAGACTCAACCAAAACCTTATTTTGAATCCTCTCAGTTGAATCAGAGTCCTCTTGCAGAGTGAAAACCTCTCTTTGTAGATGCTCATCCTCTTGGGTAGGCTCATTCTCATAGGGTATCTCCTCCATATATTCACTATCACAATGAAATAAGCTTTCTGAAAGTATATTTACTATTTGACTCACTTGCGTTGTTAAGTTTTTAATGGCTTCAGCATTTTGTATAAGTCCTTCTTGAAAAATCTTTCTTCAACACTATTCATGAACTTACACATAAGCTCTTCTAAAATACCATTCTCCTCTTGAGGTAGTTGTCTCACTTCCGTTTCATTCCAGTCATCATAAGGGTATTTATCTCAACCAGAGTTAAGATCGTGGCCATATGAAACGTCATACCTGCACGGACTACAAACGGAGTGAGACTTTTCAAAAGATGAACCATAGGAAGAATACTTACATGCTTGACAGCCAACCCATAGATGATTTTCACTACATTTAAAACAATAACATGCGCATAATAATGTTCAGTTGCTAACTCTGCAACCGTTTTCTCAATTAAAGTTCAATATCAAGAATATTTTCTTAAAGTTTTCACCCTAGCACTTGTTAGATGCTACAAAAAAAATCTTAAAGAAGTTAACTGATAAAAAAAACAAAATAATAAAATAATAATAATAATAATAAGGAAACAAAAAAATTAATTCCCAAATTAGCACCAAAAATTATTTTGAATACTATTGATTGTCAATCCTCGGCAACGGCGTCAAAATTTGACGAACGCAAAACACACCACAAAATGATTGCTCGCTAGTCAAAGATAGTATAATTAAATTATCGTCTCCACAGGGATTGGATTTAAACAATGTTCGAATACTTTCTGGTTTATTTGCTATTCAGGATGATCAACACTTGGTTTTTGGTAATTACTAACTATAATTAACTACTAAATTAAGATTATGACTAGTTAGACTGGATCACAGAGAATGAGAGGTGAACTAAAACGGTCTGTTAACAATATGAGAAATAAGGGTCGCGACAGGATAGGTGTAGGATAGCTATTCAGGATTTAACTCTGGTTGAGTTCACTTCTAAGGTTCTAATGATTCTCATAAATTTACTCGATAATTAGCTTAAACGTAAGGTCAAGATTCCTCTCTCTACAAAATAAACTATACGAAGCACTGTGAAAATATGCAAGAACATGTTAATGAACTAGTCTTTAGGAAAATGTCTCTCGAATATTCTCCTACTTTAGTTTAATAAATAATTCAAAAAGCTCTCTAGATTACTTAGAAGAATCACTAAATTAAACCATACCAAATAATGTAAAGATAATCACCAATATATTGCTCTTTCGAAGAAATAAATCAGTGAATAATTTCGCGATCATTTTAAAGCTCCATAAACGTATTCAAACAATTAAACTAGAGTTAAATCTACAAATATCAATCAAAATACCATATTCATCAAAACCCTAGGGAAGAACTATTCCATAGATATGGAGAAGTTCATCACAAATGAATTTAAAAACATAGAAAACATCAAAGACAATTTTACAATACAAACTCTCGTATTGCACCGATTGTTGGCAAGAGAATTGATGAAATCTTGTGCCTTCAAGCTGTGGTAGCTCTTCAAAACTCTCCTAAATTGAATCCCCTCCAAAAATTATGTTTACAGTTATTTGTATCAAGTATGGGTGAACCCAAATTAAAATACCTCTTTGACCCGAAATAAAAGTAAATGCACAAAAATTACACAGACGCGCTGCATTAAGCGACGCGCTGTGCGTCGCGCTAATGGAATTTCTCTGAGAGCTTTCAATTACGTTGCCTGATGAACCAATAGGCAAAAACGTGTCTCCCATGTAGGTAGACATGCCAATTATGAACATGAATGTGTAATTCTTTGCTTCTGTCAAATATTTGCATGCCAGTTATGACGTGGCATTTTAATTTTATTCCCTTGACAATTTTTTCTCATTTTTTTTTATGTATAATTGGTCCTCGACCCCCAAACTCGATCTCGGCTTAACTTTTGAACTTTTACTCAAATTTTAAAGTTTTCTTTTATTTATTTCAGCTCCAAAAACTCAATTTAGTACGAAATCTCAACCTACACAATAGAAAACACGTAATGAGTTTAAATTATTTATGTTTTAGCGCAAACACAATTATAGTGTGTCAAATAATAGGTGCAAAGTGACCAGAAATTCGTATTCCTAACCTACCACAATTAGCTTGACAAATAGAAGGTAGAGGAGGAAGAGTTTGGAGTCCACCATGATCTACATGATAGAGCAAGAGTCCTTGATGAGTAAAATCAATTCTTAAAGCTCAAATGTCAGATTAGAACTATATGTGCATAATATGTGATTCGTCACCTTGTTAAAAATGCATGAGTATTGTGGGTAATTGTTTGTCCCAACTGAGCATGAATAGCTTATAATTGACTCTTTGAAATGACTTTCACTTTTAGGAGGTGGGAACTAATCTATTTGCTTGAGGACAAGCAAAGATTTAAGTCTAGGGGAGTTGATAAGTGTGGATTTTAACCATTTATTAATACCCTCTTGCTTTAGTTTTAGTCCGAAAGTGTTCATTTTTGTTCCCTCAACTAATAAAATTGTGCAAATTGCAGGAAAGTTAGAGAATTGGACATCAACGAAGAAATCTAACTCAAAAAGGAGTGTTCCGACTCATAAGGCAAGAAGGAGTGTATCAGGCCAAAAGTGCGATTCGCAAAAGTAATTCTGCGGTCGCAGAAGAAAGTGCGGACCGCAGAATTACCTTTGCGGCCGAAGATCTTATGACTGAAGATCAGAGGATGATTGGATAAGTGCGTACCGTGCACAATTTGTGCGGCCGCAAAATATGATCGCACTGGCAAGAATTCAAAAAGTTCAATGAGGATGCAAAACAACCAAGTGTAACGCCTTTGCCAAAAGTGCAGTCGTAGAAAGAAAAGTGCTGCCGCAGAAGCTGATGTTCAGTCGCAGACCAAATTGTGCGGCTGCAGAAATCCTCCACCTGCAGAACCAAGAAAAGTGCGGACCGCACATGAAATTGTGCGGCCGCAGAACCCCCCGAAGAGCATTTTTGTCAGCGAATTTTGGGGGAAACACTTTTTTAGGGCAAGTTATATAATTTTTTGAGTTGTAGCCGTTATAGTTCACTACTTTTGGTAATTTGCGACCATCTTGGGTGAAATCACATTAGTTTTATCAATTTAATCTTATAGCTTTAATTATTTCTTCCTCTTTATTTTCTTCAATTTCTATTATGAGTAGCTAGATTTTCTCTAGGGTTGTGACCCAACCCTAGTGTGTAAACCTTGTGGATAATTAATCTAATACTTGTTTATGATTGGGTGTTTATTATTTAGCCTTGTTCATGCATTATTTCTAGAATTAATGGTTGCAAACATTGATTCATCCCTTTTTTTACTTGGTTCTTACTTTAGAAAGAGGGACTTAGTCTAGGAAAACTTGACTAACAAAAAATTAGGCTACTTAAGGTTTTGGCTAGCCTAATTAAATGGTTTGAACTAGAGATAGGAAAAACCCGACTTGAGCTCATATCAAGTATTTGAATTGATACCCAATTGGGCTTGAGAAAGCCAATTTGAGCAAAAACATTCTATAACCGAGAGATATTGATTGGGTAATTTAGAGTTGAGAGTTATAATACAGCCCAATCACTAAAATAAGCATTAACGTAATTTACCCATTAGGTAAACACCTAGGTGAAGATTACATCCCTAGGCCTTTACCCATTTGATAAAAAAAAAAATTATAATTACTCTTTTTTAGTCTTTTTTCCGTAGTTGATCATTGCTAGTGCTAATTTTAGAAGTAAATATCAAAACCCCGCTGTTTAGAAGTGTAATTGAGCTATTTCACCTACGCTCATCAAGTGTACACCCTAACACCCATATTTAACTCCTTGGGAAAATCGACCCTGACTCTTGTTAGGTACTATTCTTCCAACGACCGTTTTCACTCACTATTGAGTATGGATTTGGCGTGGATCAAAGGCACTTATAGTTCCTTACTTAAGGCCGAATGTTTATTCTTGAAGAAATCATTCTTGTGTGAATTTGAACCAATTTACCTTATTCCTTTAGCATCATTTATATTTCCTATCATCTTCATCAATATATACGAAGTTCTCTTTGAATCTTTCTACGTTGTCTGATGAGCGAAGAGTTAGGGTTCCGTTATATTGGGGCGGTGAGACTATGGTGGAGAATAACTCGGTGCACTATATTTGTTCTCCACGGTGTATTATTAAGTTACCATTCACATTGGAGTACCACAATTGGTAGCTCTGATTTATAAAAGAATGAGTGTGAGCAAACGTTCGGTGAATCTTAAGGTAACCGGAAGATACATGTATTTTCTTACTCCACAAGGTGTAGGTTGTAATGCCGAGTTTAACATCGATGAGATGAAACTCTGCAAGATTTTTTAAGGACTCCGAATGAACACAGGGATGTTCTTGTGATAAGCATGCTAGAAATGTATGTAAAGTCCGAAGATATTAACATGACTGATGTCCGCAAACTACAGCTAACACTTAACCATGAGGTGTTCTCGGAGTTGTTTTATCTAAATAAGTTCCCTATGAAAGAGTGTGGCTTGATCTAAACTTATCTTCACGGGTTAATGAGGAGCGAGGATACAACTTCTCGCCAATGTAGCAGCATGGAGGGTCGCCAAGTTTATAGAATTCACAGGCTGAGTTGCAAATTGCAACTTACCTTATTGTAGTATACCTATTTGCTTTATGTGTATAATAATAATAACTCGTATTTTTCCATAGGGATTACTGACTAGAGATGAATTTTACTAGTTATGAACCAACCAACAGCGGGAATCTATCTACAAATTATGACTGGTATGTTTAAGCGTTAAAGTTAATATATTCTATTAAGATGTACAAATATTAATTATTCGATTGGTTGTGCAAGAAAAATGAGCAACATGACAGTCTTGTCCTAACTCAGTTGGGTGATGACGATATTATGAATCAGAATATGATATATGCACATAGTGAAGAAGATGACAATGACTATGACAACAACACTGATGAGTCAAGCGATAAAGCACCCTTCTCAAGTAAGAGTAACAATGAGGAACCATCCTTCACAGATGAGAGTGCAATGAGCAGCCAGATTTGACAATGGAGCATGATGCCACCACTCAGCATGCTCCGTATATGCAGACTCCACCACCGTTAGACTAACGATGTATGAGTCGCATTTGTCATTTCATTCAAGGGAGATTCCCTATCTTGATCACTTGCAAGGTATACCGGATTTGGATGCCCTCACAAGAGATCTTGATACAATTTGTACAATAATATGGTATGAGAGCAGACCAACGGATTGAAACTTGATTGTAATCTTTCCTTACTTAGTACTCAATTATGGATTTGAAAGTTGCTTTTCTAATTTGCATTAATATTTGAATCCTTCTTTCCTTATATTTAAATAAAGTCTTTTGATTATAAAATCGAATGAACATAGGACTTATATATCCAAAGAAGAAAAAAATTAATAATAAAAGATTTAGTTAATTTAAAATTCTAATTATTAGAAGAATAAATTAAATTATAGTTTAGTTTAATGTGAAATTTATATTTAAATGATAAAAGATATTTTGTTTAGAACTTTTGTGCTTTTAATATAGTGAGATTATTATCTCTCGTGTAAATTAGTCTCTTTTTATCACGTCTTAGAGAAGTTTTAACTTTTGTTTTTCGACCCCACATTTATAAGGGAGTGTCATATTAGGGAAAGGGAAAGGGGAAGGGGTCAAATATGAAAGGATTCGTTCAAAAATACAATTTAGCAAGGTGGACGCCACTTCTCCCCCTCCGCCGTCACTGCCACCATCAGTAGATTCCTCCTCTCTTAGGCAGCAAACTTGTATGCGTACTCTTCTCCAGTGAAATCGAAGTTGTAAGTTTCCTCTAAGATTCCTTCTCTCTCATGGAAAGGAAACTGAACAAATTCCTATTTATCAAATATGTTCTACTTTGTGAAGACGATTTAATATGGAATGTGTTTTTCCATAAGTAAATTTGCTCCTCCTTTTTCCAAATTAATTGTCTTACTTTTATTGTAAATGCTTCATTCATAATTCAATACTTGTTTCAGTGTTTTGGGTTTTGGAAATAGGATTCAATACTTGTTTCAGTGTTTTGGTTTTCGGAAATAGGGAATAACTTTTGTTTTGAGAAACTAATTCTGTGTTTACACCTCCGAAATATTTTTACAGATTTTAATCTTTCCTTAATTAGTCGTGTCTAAGCAACATGAAATTTCACATATATTGAAAAAGATAAAATTATATGCATTCTTATTTGCTTTTCACGTGATAATGGGTCTGAAGTTGTTGGGTATATTGATTTTCCTTTTGACGAATCCTAATAAAAATTTTGAGGACTGATATAACGGAAGAAGGAGAAAAGATATTATGGCCTTAAAAATCGAATTTTTCATATTGCGATTAGTTATCAGCTGTCCGAGAGAAATTTTTGCTGTTAAGTAATTTACGGAATATTTTTGCTTTCTTATCATACAAAAGTATTATCTATCATGATTATTAATTGCTTAGATTTGTAGATTATATCATAGAGTCCAATAGTCATGGTGGTGTTGATGGTAATGGTGGAGGAGGGGGAGAACTTCTAGTGGTGGAAGAAGAAGTGGGAGAGGGAGGGTAAAATGGATTGGGCCGGAGAGGTGGCATGCCACGTGGTATCCACCTTACCAAGATGTCAGTGCCACGTGGGATTGGGTGTCCACCTTGGACAACACTAATGGAGGAGGGATATATTTGAGCTGCTATTATAACATCGGGGGTATTTTGAACAGATAGTATAATGGAGGGTATACTTAATCCATTTCGCAAAGTAGATGGGTAAATTTGACCCTTTTCTCTTTGGGGAAAGATATGAGTCCAATAAGTTAGTTGGAAAAAAATGTATTCGGAAATGGGTGGCTTGAGTCGGGCAAGTATTTTACTGGGTTCCGTTTGACGGTATTTGTTAGCTTGGACTAAAAGTGCACCTATTTTGCAAAGTTAGAGGGTTAATAGTGCTTCAAGTTAGAGAATAAGGACTATTTTTTCATTTAAAGCCTAAAATTGAGGAATTCTTTGGCTTTTTTTCTCTATAAACAGCAGCATTTGTGAAAATCTCCCGGGACAGAGGTGGGCTATAATTTCGCATAGCCGCCTGCTGATATTCACGTATTACAGTTAGTGAAGGTATGGATTCATTGATCATTTCCATCTTCTTCTGTTTTAGTCAGCCTTTTAACAAATATTTGCTTATAGTGTTTAGGAGATTTCGTTGTGTTTATGTTTTTACAGAACGAATTAGTTCAATACTTTAAACAAAGGTGTTGACTAATCCCCATGTGGATCTATGGGTGGATAAACTAGGGGTCCTAATTAACAAATTTGATCCTAAACCTTTGGACTGTTACTTTTTTCAATCTCTACCAATTTTATCATCATGTTTATTCATAAAGATTAAGCATTTTTATTCTGTATCAAACATTTGAAAACTGTGACATTTCCCCACGTATTCTAGAACAAGTTCTGATTTACTCATTTAAATTTGTCTGTTCTTCTTAATTATGATATAATAGTGGTTTTAAGAGAGAACTTCTAATAAGCTAGGAGTATTAATTTAGCAGAGGGTTGAGGTGCAAAATGTATGTTCTCTCAAATTTTCAGCTTCTTTCTCTTAGAAAACTGTAATGATGTAAAGGGTTAACTTGATTTTTTTTTTTTTTTTTTAAAAAAAAGTGTTACCAATAGGGTTCAACCCCTTGCCACCAAGGAGGAAAGTTCCACCTTTTGCCACTGGCACCTTAGCATCTTTTTAAGTTTAGCTTGATTATTTTTTTGTTGAATATACTTTCTTTGATCATGTTCTTTTGAAAATCATCCAACAGTTGCCATTGAATAATGTTTTTTCTTGAAAAATATTTATCAAAGGATAATATGTTTTTCTTGAAAAGTGAAAACCATCTAGGAGTTTACTTGTATTTCTGTTCACTTTTATGTTTTTGAGTTTCTTATCTTATTTCATATGTAAACTAACAAAATTTCTCCACTGATGCAGTGAGCTTGCATGTATGATTTCATTGATTAAGTGGTACAATATTAGTTCTCTAAGAATATTAACTAATTAGATGATTGAACTCTTTCTGTATGTTTGAGTGCTTTCCACCAATTTGAATTACTGGTCCACTTTTTTAATCGTGAAAATGTTTTTACCTTTGCTAATGGGACATGTGGTGTTTACAATGCTTGAAAGTTTTAGTACGCAGTAGAAATTATGTACTTAATGTTCTTGGCAATGAACATGCAACTTTTGTCAAATTCCAATTTGAAATCAAGAAGCTAGGTGGTCAATGGAATCGTGAGCAGCAGAGGAAGTAACTGAGTTCAGCATCAGAGTTGTTCTTTGTTTCTTGATTTACTCTTGAAGTAAGAATGAGGATAGTCGGATTGACTGGAGGAATTGCTTCAGGGAAGAGCACTGTCTCCAATCTTTTCAAAGCTCATGGTATTCCTGTTGTCGATGCTGATATTGTAGCTCGTGTAACTACCTTTTTCTTCTTGATTTATACGTTCTTTTACTAGGTTTATTTAGTACATCAAATATAAAGAGTCTCAAAATATTATGTTTAATTAACTGTTGAATTTGGGCTCTACCTTCACAAGTAGGGGTAAGGTTTGCGTACACATCACCCTCCCGAGACCCCGTTTGTAGGATTACACTGGGTTTGTTACTGTTGAATTTCGGCATACCACTAAATTTTGTGTAAATTGTTGGATAAAGTTCTTTACTGACAAAATATTAAATTATGTAGAACGTTTTGAAGAAAGGTACTGGTGGTTGGAAAAAAGTTGTGTCTGCATTTGGTGAGGACATCTTACTGGACAATGGAGAAGTTGATCGCGCAAAGTTAGGTCAAATAGTATTCTCTGATCCAGGAAAGCGTCAGCTTCTTAATAGGTAAAGTTTGTTATGAAAATGATCCACGCATGATTAGTTCTGTATTCAGTATTTCAATTGGATACCATAGTCAATCCAAAAGAAGTGGAAAGCAGTACTTCCTCCTATTTTTCTTATTTTCATCAGAGTAACATTAATAAAAAAGGATTCAGGGCCATTCCTTTAAAACAATCAAAACATATGAAGAAAGACTTTGCATCTGAAAAACTTCTTCCTATAGCTGATTCTGGTTTGCTATGCTGTGATGAATTTGGACTTTCCTTGAGAACTAAGTTTCTCTTTCCACAGTAACGAGACATTTTTTTCTGCTCCTGGATCTTGAGATTCCTCATCAACCAATTTTGGGAGTTACATTAAGGATGAACTTGGATAAATAGAAACTACAAGTAAACACTAAGTTATCAAACTTTTGTCTTTCAGAATATTAAACTAAGAGCTCGTTTGGTATGAGGAATAGGGAATAATTAATTCCGGGATTAAATTTAAGAAGAGTTTATTCCATGTTTGGTTGGGAGAAAATTGCGACATAATTAATCCCGGGATTAGTTATCCCGGGATTGTAGTGTTTTTTTATTCCCATTGAAAGGTTGAATAACTAATCCCGGGATAACTAATCCCGGGATAATTAATCCTGGGATAACTTCTTTCCAACCAAATGATCCCTAAATGTTTCTAACAGTTGTAATCAATGACATTTATTTGACTTTGGTCAGTAAATAGTAATCCTCTTTTTTGGATTGGCGGATTAGTATTTAGTAGCTCTTTGAAAAATGAAGGCCAATAATCCCTCGTGGTTGAAGCTATTCCCATTCATAAGGGCATGTGAAGATAATTGCAAGATTGCTGCTTTCTTGTTAGACGAGATTCAGTTTAAGTTGTGCTAAAAGAACTACATTTGCTGTAAGAATGGATAGTTTATTATTTGCACTCAATCTTGAGGAGAATGCACTCTGTAGAAATTCCATTAAGACCAAAGCCCATGAACTACCAAAAAAAAAACCCTCGTCTCACCATGGTCATGGAGTTTGGAAGCACATCAGCTCTATGGAACAAGTTTCACCTCTTGCTAGCTTTCAAGTTGGGGATGGAGTAAGATAAGCTTCTGGAAATACATAAGGCTAGGTTATTCTCCCAAAAGCAATTCCCTCAACTCTTTAACATCTCCTCCCGTCCCAAGGCAGTAATTGCATACATTAAATCTTACTATGGCTGGAAATAATGTGGACTTGGAGGGTGCTCCCTTTTCTAGAGCTCCTCAACAGTAGTACCAACTTTCAACCAAACAGGCAGATACCATGCTTTGGAAGGGAAAACTCGTCTCTTCTCCATAAAGTCTAGCTGCAACGCTTAGACAAAACCCCTACATCCTTCTAATTGTGGCCTTGGAAGAAAATCTAGAGAAATAATGCTTCCTATAAAGTAGAATGCTTTACATGGCTGGTGTTAGGGGCCTGACTCTTTGACATCGGGCGTGGCGCGGCTGTGGCAAGGATTGGGTGTGTTGGCCTTGCCATTGGCCTATGTGCGGGCAAACCGATTATGCGGGCAATAGACAAGACATTGTCATGTGGGCTGTTGTGGCAAGTATTGGCCCAGGTCTTGGGGCAAGCAAGACATGCTTGACAAAGGCTTGACAAGGCAGTGGTGGCAAAGTTGGGGCGACATGGCACGGCATGCGCGCTAAAGTCAGTGGCACGGGCGCTTAGGGTTGTGGCAGCGCCAAGTACGGGCTAAGGTAAAGCACGACAGTGCGGGATGATGGCAAAGGCTTTCAATAGCTAAAGTAAGGCTATGTGAAGGAAAATACAAGCAATGGCACGGGTGAAACAAGGGTTGACATGGGCAAGGCAGAAACTCCGCCAAGGCATGTGTGGGCGACAATGACGTCGGGCGTGTGCGGCAAAATCATGGGCGGCAGGTTGCGGGCAAGGCATTGGTGCGGAGCAATGTCAAAATGAGCCAAGGCTGGGCGCAAAGCCAGCCTTGGGCGTGCAGCAGCTGACCAAGTCGAAGGGCACATGAATGCACATGCCAAAATAGTTGGCGGTTACCTTTTTGTAACCACTTGTACCCATGTCTAATTTATGCTTGTATCCACTATCATTTCGTGTAGAACATGGCCTATGTAGTTGGGGATGTCAACTACAAGATAGGAACATACTTAGTTTTAGCCCGACAAGTGGCAAAAGCTGTAGACAACAAGTGTCCATGTGCTGTCAAGTGCCAAAGGCTGCATATGTGCTATAAATAGGTGCGTTTGGACTTAGTTAGATTTAGTGTGGGAATTTCGTGTGAAATTCAGTAAGGGAAACAAGAGAGAAACGTGAGGCTTTCTAAGTATTTCAAAAAGGGGCTAAGGCTGGCACTGGGCATGTCTTAGTGTGCAAGATCGACTTTTGATCTTGGCTAGACGAAGGGGGCTATGAACGACTTGTGTTCATAGCAAAATGAGAGTTTCCTTTGTAGATTTTCGAATTAATACAAAGGTTGTGATTTTCCTGTATTTGATTGTGTTCTCTTTATATTTGCTGCCTAATTTCGGGTAAGGCCAAGCTTGCTGAAAATTTGGCCAAGTGTTGGGAAAGGCTGTGTCAAGTGCGCAACTTGATTGCCGCACGGGTGTGACTTTAGGTTGACTAAAAACGCCCTCGTGATAGCTGGTAGCAAAGGAGGCCTATCTTGTCATTGTGCCGTTTTCGGAATTTTACGGTGTGAGCACCAATTTCGCCTTTGTTGAGTGCACTATAGCTTGCAAGGTCAATCCATTGGCAATGTAGCAATAGTTTTCAATTCTGCTGAAGTTGACACTCAAAAAGATCTTGGCTTCTTGAGATACAAGATCGGAGCAGCAAAATGTACTTCAATGACAAAATATGTTAAGCTACTAATTTATTTATTTATTTTTTTTCTGAATAATATTTTTGCCTAATTTTTCGGATTGCCCAAGAGTTGAATCGGCACAATATCACATAAAAGATTTTTATTCCAATGTAAGGTTTTGAACTCGGAATTGTGTTTGCACAGGTTGCTAGCACCATTTATCTCACGTGGTATTTTAATGGAAGTTTTGAAGCGATGGATGAAGGGTTGCTCCATTATTGTTCTTGATGTTCCTCTTTTGTTTGAGGCCAAGATGGATAAGTGGACTAAACCCATTGTTGTCGTTTGGGTTGATCCTGAGACGCAGCTGCAGCGGCTCATGACGAGAGATGGATCAACGGAGGAGGAGGCCAAGAGCAGGATAAATGCACAGATGTCACTGGATCTTAAGAGATCAAAGGCAGATATTGTGATTGATAACACTGGCACACTTGAGGCTTTACATGAAGAATTCCAGAAAGTGTTAATTCAGATTACAAAGCCCTTGACCTGGACCGAGTTGATGCTCTCAAGAAAGGGAGCTTTTTTGGCGTTGTTCTCCATTTTTGTCGGTGTTGCTATTTGCCAGAAAAGTTCATGAAGGTAATATCTCACATAATTTGATCCAACACTATGCATGCATCTCTGGATGGAAGAAGAGTTGCTCCTTAAGGAGTACTACTGTGTATGTACTGTTTATTTAAAAAAAGAAAAAAACTCTATGTACTTCCAACATGAGCGTTTGTGCTTTATTAGATACTCGTTCAAGATGTTAAAGTGAAGTACGATAATTTGATCATACATTTGGACTGATTCCTTAAAAGCAGTGATTATGATACATTTTGGAATTTCTTTGGAGCATCTGGATCTGATGCTTATTGAAATAAACCCCCAGATACGATTGGCACATGTTCATGTTCTTCAAACAAGATGTTGCATTCTGAGAAGTCAAATTTACCAAATCTGGCAATGTGACACTAGCTTGATCAAATTTTCTTTTTTCTGTTGAAAATCAGTTCTCCTTCCATCACTACGCCCAATAAAAATCATTTTCCTAATAGGATATAGTCATGTGCTGTTCAAATAAAGAAGACCCCAGTTGATGCTTGGTTTATGATGGCATCACAATTTGCTCCAATGTTGTCTTGCTTCCTGTTTCCCAGTGACTCCTTAATTTTAGCTAGAGGCATGTGATGTCTCCCAGGTTTTGCTTGCTTATTAATGTTATTCTGGTTAATTTGTTAAAACCTGATGTGTATTTCAGTTAAAACATCTTGGAGAACTAAAGATACCCCTAACTGCTCAATCGTGGAATTTTCCTGAATGCCCTAAAGCTAATTTTAGAAATGTCTACTTTGGTTTAGAGTCCAACAGAGGTTTATTGGCTTATTCTAATGACCGACTTCTATTGAGCTAAAAAGGTTGGGAAGAAAAATGCTGCTGGGGTTATGGAAATACTTCTTTGTAGTATTTCGTATTTCAAAATTCCTGATTCTTTGTGTGAGGAGATCTGTAGTTTGCAAAATTTTCAAGGAAGAAATGAGGGGCGTAGCGTCCATAGTTTTAAGTCTAGCTTTTTCCTGATTGCTTCGTTATGCGAAGCTACGCCTAGTGGAATAGCTCTTGGATTTGAAGAAGTATAAGGGGTGTGAGGGGGGTAAGGAACTTGTAGATAGAGGTTGGGCGACTGAATTATGGTAGTAGTAGTAATGTCTCATCAAGAAAATGAAACCATTGACATTTGTTATTTAATATGTATTCCGTTCATCTTCTGAGACATAAATTCTTCTAATAGGTGGCCTAACCTCCATCGTATACTCTTATTTTCCTGACTAGTGGTCAAATATAATGGAATGTGGTCTTAAATCTGATAATCAGGCACGGCAAGCGGAACTTAGCGTAACTTCTTGAGTTGTCTACCTTTAAGTTGTGACTTATTTTGGGAAGCTAGGAACTAATCTTTCTGTAGTAATGGTAATTTGATTGATCTCAAAATTACTGCAGCAAAAGCACAGTCAGAATGGAATGAGTTTTATTTTGTTAATTCTGCGATGTTCATGCCATTCCTGTTGTCCCTGCTTCCTATTCTGGTCTTAATGATACCTATTCTAGAGGTCATTGTTGTTTTATTTTTTTTACAATGCCTTGTTTCACGGCTGGCTAGTCTGACACATTTTGGCAGATATCTCTGATTGCTAAAGCATTGCTGTTTGTGATGCCTTTTTTAGGGCTGAACATTCGAATTGTAATGCTCTGCATCTCCTATGATGCTAAAAGAGTTGAATGATATATTGAATATGAAGATGGAGAGCTAATAGCAGCGATCCTGCTATATGTATAGTTTCAAATATCCTGCAGGATGGTAACAGTTAGAAAGCATGATGTGATCTAGTTCATTAAGAACCAAATGAGTTTGCGATTTGGTATTCTAGAAATGATCATAGCCGATCAATGTACACAATATATTTATTTCTAGACAAGCTCAGGCCTTTGCACAACAGTTTATTAATTGAACTCTACTACTATGCATAAGAAAATGGACAAGCCGGGCTACCAACAAAATCATCATTGATTTAATCAAGAAGGTCTAGAGGACAGACAGACAGCCCGCAAGGTTCATCATTTTGGGCATTATATACTAAAATTTTTGGTAGCTTAGACAAATGGTACTAAGTATCTTTTATTTTTCCAATTTGGATGAATCAGGAAAAGAGAAAGATGAAAGAGAATTCCGACTCCATCAGACAAGATACCATATCATTTGTCAAGGCTAATGCAACTTCTTGCCTTCTGTGGAAGAGCTTAGGACAGCTAAGATATGTCTCTGCCCTTCACAAGGTTTACCCCCGAATGCAGTTTATCTCTGCCCGAGTGGGAATTAGTACACATTTTATATTCATTTTTTTTTTTACTATGGAAGTCTTTGGCACTATACACCAAGGGAAAAATAAGGAGAAACAAAGTTTAGGTCAAGGTTCATGACTTATGAGGTATACCGATCCATTGGTTGGAGGAGATTTTGATACTACTGAATTATAGTCGCTGCATCATGATTAGGACTATAATACCTCTAACTTATATTTATTTTAAGTCACACTACAGGAGGGACTTGGTTTAAGTGACAATAACATCCTTTGCTTCAATACATAATACATTTTGTTATAATTAACTATTACAAGGGTAAGGTCTGCGTACATACTACCCTCCTCAGACCCCACTATGTGGGATTATACTAGGTATATTATTGTAACTAACGTGTATCACATAGATACAAGTATGCTGTGGTCCTCAGAACAATATTCTAGACATATTCAATAAGTAATAAAACAACGTGAAAACGATAATCAGTTGAGAAAGAGAGATGCAAAAAGGTAAACACAGCCCTTTATTTCAAGGGATAAATTTAGAAACTAATTTAGCCAATTTACAATAATAAATAACGCTGAGGGAGAAATTTATTTTCAGAGTGGAAGCAATTGTGACAGGTGTTTCCTTTTGAGTAGACAATTTGAAACTGTTTTTGGTAATTAAGTTCAAAGGGGATTTATAAGTGCATTTTGAAAGTTAAAAGGTGAAATTTGGAAATGGTAAAACGTATTCAGACCTGGAAAATTCACCAAAAGACGAAATATTGGGTAACGTAGATAGCATGCGAAATTTGTCAAACTCCATCAAAAAGCATCTACCATCCATAGCAAATTCTAACTTTGCATCTAAAAGGCTAACTGGACATTAGGTTATATTTCAAGACACGTATTAACAGGAACATATAGAATACAATCTCATGTACTGGCATCACTAAAGCCTGCACTAGTTCTGACTCTGCACAGGAAAGCAAAACTCCAAAATGGAACCACTGCTGGAATCCGCTCCTTCCTCGGATACCTGCAAAGAATAGAAGAGATTAAAGAAAGGCTGCTGCAAGCAGAATGTTATGAAGAATCACCAGGCTGAAATTAAGTCCATAATCCAACTGTAATTGAAAACTTCAACAGACACGTCCCAAGCTCCAAAATATCCAATTGTTTGTTAAAGCTTTAGTAAGATAGCAATTACACCAACTGAAGTGTTGCCTAACGTGAAATCATGACAAATTCAAAACCTACTAGTTCATGATACACAGCAGAGATTGAATATAAGTAACTTTTTTGCTGCACCAGGACACAAACCAAGCTACAACACGAGAGCATTTCAAACTCCAAATCTTAATTTCATGAAGTTACTTACACTCCTCTGAGCAGTAACCAGAATATCCCAAACTGCTGATTATGTCGTCCCTTCAAGAGTAAAAAATGGAAATTCTCTTTAGTTCTAATCATTAAGACAAGAATGATAGTAAGTGTAGCAGCCAGTGATGGCCTACCAGGTCGTCTCAGTTAAAGAAATTTAAACATTAAGGTTAGTACTTGAAAATTCACTTCTTCAGATTTAAAACAAAAAGAACCAGAAATTACCGTTAAATTTATAACAGAACACTATCTCAATTTCATGAGTTTCTTATAACCCTCTTAGCAATAACCTTAATATCCCAAACTTCAAATCATGCCCACCGTCCAAAAGTGAAAAATGGGAGTTCCCTTAATTTCTTAACACAAGAATAATAGGTAATTGTAGCAACTGGTGATCCATTTCCACCGGCTAACAGGCAGGCCAGAAAAGATATTTTGAAGGATAACTCTTAATATTAGTACTCGAAAATCTCATATCTTCAGAGATAAATAAAATGAACCAGAAATTGAATATTTGATATATAGTAGAAAGTGAAAAGATATCAATCTGCAAGTTCTAGTAGCTCTTTATGTTCTGTCAAGGCACAGTCCAGTCAAGTAGCACTTTACCTGTACAGCTTTCCGATTGATGGTAATTACGGATCATAGCTATCTCATAAGGAACATGCTTCGACAGCTGAGGCTCTTTGCTGGACATCAAGACTGTCAAACAGCTCGATATAAGGTTTACTCAGAGAAATGTTAGACTTGAATGCACCATCTATCTCTTTAAACACTTCAATGCTATCATTTTCAGAGCAACCGAAACCATCAAAACCTCCTTCAACAGGTTCAACATGGATGACCTTACCAAATAGCTGGAAAGAATTGACACGAACTTTTGTCAAGGAGCTGGAACCCGGTTTTGTAACCAGCTCATTGTCCCAAAAATGTACACTGCTCTGACTATCTGGAGAGAAGTTGTCTGAATATGAACTGCCAATGTTCAGCTTGGTGGATACACTCTCAAGCTTCGGCTTGAATTCTTCATCTAAGCTATTGTCAGTGCCCAACCCAAGGTTGTTATTGCTTTTAACATTGGATAAACTTGATACACAAATTTGATTTTGCCTGGCTCCCTGCATGCCCGCAGGAAAAGATGTATAATTGCCCAATGATGGGCTACAAAGTCCAATCAAAGGATTACTCAGCCCTGTCATAGGGAAGAAGAATTTTTCCTCTCCATCAGGTAACAACCCATTTAGCAGTTTTATCTTCTTTGATGGAGGAAATCCGGAGTGAAGCTGTGGGGTTGGAAGAATACACTCAACTTGCCAAGGATTCACCCTCTTAGCATACTGAAGAACTTCTGGTTCATCCCAAGTGATCTGCAATGGAAATCATAAGAATATCATGAAAATGAGGCTTGGAAGCAAACCATAGCCAACGAGAAAATAATAGCTCTATTAATTACATAAGGAGAGAAGCCAAATGGGCAATGCTTCTGGACTTGGCAACTTTTAGTAGTTGAGTAAAACCAGTTCACAATGACTGGTGAGGTTGCTCTAATGCCAACAGCACTTCCAACCAAGAGGTTAAGCGTTCAAGCCAAGCAAGAGATTAAAGTGGGAAATGGCCACAGTTGATTTCTAGGCAGAACGGGGATGGGGGAGGGTGTGGGGGTGTAGATTTACCGTATTAAAAAGATAGTTATCCTAGTTCTTAATTATTAGGGAAATCCACAGAAGGACGCACTGCAAATTTGGTACTGCACTTCTAAATATGAGATCCATAGACCTTGGGCTGATTAGAACAAAAAGAACCTCAGTAAATGTAGAGATAAAAGGCAAAGCTTAGCTTGAATGATATTGTGATAGCATAACAGGCTCTATTAATTGTGCAATTAAAGAGCCTAGTACATGCACTACTTACCCTAAGACAACTCAGAACTTATTAAAAACAATTGTGGCGCACTAATAAGTGAGATGTGTAAGCACCACCAAATGTGAGAACAGAACACACACCATCTGTTGACTTTTACTTTAAATGCTAATAGAAAGAGTTTCTTTATCTTTCTTTCTCATCTTTCTATTCTTGCTGTTACCCAACTCCCAACTTTTTCTTTATTCTCTTCTTCTTCTCCTCCTCTCCTTTGGCATCCTCATTCCCTCGACCACTACCAAGCTCCCATTTGAACTTTATCGTAGCCTTGAATATGGACTGAACATTGTCCTAACTTCTCTCTTTCTATAGATTGCGAGGACACTCATATTGGTTTAGCAAGATTCATTAAAATTTACAGTTCAAAGGGCAAAATCTGGAGGAAAAAAAAACAATCCTGAATATCAGTTTACCATTGGCTCCGCAAACAAGTAAGAAAAGAAAAGGCAAATAATTGTAGAAGTACAACCATCCTGCTAAAAAGACATACGACAAGCATGTAGTTTCATAAGAGGTTACTGCTCAATAATTATATCCCTCATCATTGTTCCATCAATGACAAATCAGTTATCGATGTATTATCATCATTCCCTTATTTTCCCCCCAAGATATTAATTATAATTCTTTTGCCTTTCCATAACAGATATGAACCTTCCATAGATATAATACATCTATGCTCAATGTCCTTTGCATTAATAAGATGTTAAAATCAGTATGGTAAGCAAAGATATTAGTAGTTGAGATTTTCTCTCCAGCTACCAATCTAGTTGCAATTAGCTGAAATTCTCTTATTTAATATCATATACATATTCTGCATGCATAAAAATGAATCATTTCCCTCAGATATACAGCTCTTCATCATCAGAATTAATAGATATTAGATTGTTTTTTGTAAGCATCCTCTCATGTTTTCCTCTACCATTCTAAGTTATGAGATCCACTAGAAACACAATTAGGTCCTCCAGGTTTTCAAAGTATTGCCCATAATACTTTGTTGTAAAATTAATTGGGGAAAAAAGAGCTTGCACAAGATGAACTGCTGGTGACGATTGGGTAGTGGGAAAGAGACATGAAAACCTGTGGCAGCTATAAACCTTTCAAAAAGCGGGACGTCATAGTGGAAGGAAGCACATAAAGAGAGAAGAATAATAGAGAAGCTCGGGTGAGGATACATGTAAACAAAGAGGAAGAAAAAAAAATTGAATATCATGTGATAGAAAACCAACAAAAGATATTTTGTCAATTGATAGCAAACCAAATGGATAGGGAGCTTGGAGGAGTAAAAAGCCTCAGGAAGCAGTTTGGTGGGCGAAGTATGAGGTATAAACAGTTTATGAATGAACAGCGCACTTTATCCCCAAAAAAGTTTGATGACAGAGAAAGCGCATTAGAGCAGTGCTGCCAACCGACCAAGTGGGGAACAGATACAGAAATTATCTTGATGAAGCAAATACAGAAATTATTGACAAAACAGGACAAAAGCCATTGGTGCAACACCAACTTATAAGTATCATTTACTTAAGATTTGGTGTTTCAATTGAAAATTTTAGAGCATTAATCAAAGATTGTGTGCATTTTCAGATTTTATATGATTTGGAGAAAGTTTTGAACGAAACAAGAAATAACAAGCCAAAAGAAGAAACCGGAAGAATCGGAGTGTTGCTGTGATCACAAGGCATGTGTCGGGTCACGGCATATAGGGACATGGTCAAATTTGGAATAAGCAGCATTGCTGATCACAGGCTTTTAACCATGATCGCAGCACAAAGAGGCTTGGTCTAAATCGGGAATACACCTATTGCTGCAATCACAGCCTATGGCCCGAGATTGCAGCACTAAAGTGGTCGGAGGGATACTTTTGGTGGAATTTTGTAGGTCATTAAAAATCATATAAATACTCATCTTAGACGGTGGGAAAGCTATTTCTGGATATAGCTGGGACTCAGAGCTTGGGAGCAAGATTCAAGTGTCTTGTGTTAAGTATCCTACATCCAGTGTTGTTAAAAGCCACCGCTTCCTCGCTTAAAGCGAGAAGCGATGCAAAGCGAGGCATCTGGCGCTTCTCTGATCTGAAGCGTATCAGGTATACAAAAGCGATCGCTTCCCCTAAAATAACGAGAAGCGAGGAAGCCAACAACGCGACAAAAGCAAGCGCTTCTCTCTATAACTGGGCTGCAACATTAATTAATTAAAAAGGCTCTCTTTTTTTAACTTCAAGATCATCAAGTTTGGTCCCAGGTATGTGATTTCTTCCTCCTCCTCCTCCTTCCTCTTCTTCTTTTTCTTTTTCTTTCACTGTTTCAGTGTCCAAATAGCAGCGAAATGTTGGCGAAATTTTTTTCCCCTTCAGTTCTTTTTTTTCTCATTCTCCGCCTCTTCTTTTTCTTCTTCATTTTCTTTCACTGTTTCAGTGACAAATTACAGCGAAATGCTGCCCATTTTTCGTTTCAATTATACTGCCATTTTTTTCATATCATTTATTCTTAGTTGCCTATGCAGTATTTATTTTATTGTCATTCTCCTCTTCTTCTTCATTGTCTATGCAGTATTTATTTTATTTTTTAAATTTTGCTTCACTTCAAAAAAGCGAGCGCTTCACTTCTCGCTTCTTGCTTTAAGCGAAAAGGGGCTTGTCGCTTTTCCTCGTTTCACGCTCTTCACAACACTGCCTACATCGGTGGTGGATGTGGTAATTTGTCTTCTTATATGACCTTGGGCAATACGCCCCCTCATGAGCTAGTATTTGGGAGTTGAATTGGGCCCAAGATCCTTTTCTTATCATCGTATCAGCGCTAGCCCCATCTCTATACTTGGTTTACTCGATGTTGGGCATCATATTGTGTTGTCCATACTCCAGTTTCCAAGTCTGGATGTGAGGGGGATTAGTATCTCACATCAGTGGTGGATGTGACAATTAGTCTTCTTAATTGGTCTTTGAGCAATCCTCACCTAATGAGCTACCTTTTGGGGTTGAGTTAGGTGCAAGATCTTATCATCCTGCCCCTTGGATTGAATATGGCACAATGCTTAGAGTTTTTCTAATCTTTCTTTCTCTATCTTTAGTATCATAGTTGTTATTCTCATATTTGAAAGATTTTTATGGATTGGAAGATGGGTTGTTATGTTAACTCCATAACTAGTGTAGCAAGCTAACTTCTTGTTTATTTTACATTTAATTTCATTCTCACCTAGTGTATTTGGGTTAATTGTTATTTGATTAATCTTGCAATTGTATGGATTCTTTGAGCCAATCAACTCTTGAAACCTCATTTACTTTGGTTTGAAAGCGGAAGAGAAAAGTTTAAAATTGGGTCTAGATTAACCAACAAGGCTTATTATTATTCAAAGGATTAATATAATCTAAACTACTTTGATTGACACTACCGAAAAGACCCTTCACTATGTCCATAATTGGATGAACTTAATGCTTCTTGGTTGAACTCGGGAGAGTTAACTAGGATAAACCCGTTAATAATCGAAGATATTAATGGGTAATTAAAAATCTAATTATAGAGAATTCAAGGCTAATGAGATTGACTCAAGCATAATTGGTGAGAGATTAGGTAAGAAATTGAATTACACTTAATGTGAGCTTGCAATCCTAAAGTCTAAATCCCCTGCTCTCCCAAATCTTGTGAACGTCGTTGATCATTTTAGTTGCTTTCCTAGATAGTTTACGTTTACCTTAGGTAGTAACTCCAATTTTTCACTTAGCATAAAGGTGATGACTCCACTAGCAATTCGATTCTCCCTAGTATTGCTCCATGTGAGATTTGACACCGACTTACATTGATTATTACAGTTGTATGACCACTTACACTATTTATAGTGTTCCAGAGAGAGAACACTAGCACCGGGATGGATAATGTCAACAAAACTGGGTTCAGGAACGGCCAAAAGAAGCACAAGGGCTAATTAAGGTAAAATATACGTGCCTCCATGCAGGAATGGTTAATTATATCTCTTAATGTTCAACAACTGCGAAAGACCAAAACTATGTGATTGAAAAAATCCTCTTTATGTTTTCATTCCTATCCAGCCAAAACAATGTCCATTACATATCACAAAAGTAGGTTACAAGTACGTTGGAGGACCAATTGTAATCACAATGACATCAAGGGAACTTTGATGAGACAACCTAAATAGAATTATTAATCAATCCATTCTTCGATGATATATGTATATTTCCTATTGGCTTTTTATGTTCTAACCTAAGGACCTTTATGGGCCGTCTAATTGAAAGACAAGGATAATTCCGGGATAAAATGTGGATTTTTTCAAAGCATTTGGTTGAAGGATAAGGATAACAATATAAAACAATCAAATTATGAAAATACCCTTCTCCAAAGTCTCCCAAAGTCCTTTAAGAAAGCCAGGTTTAAATTGGAAATAACAGATTATCCAAATTTATCTAAAGTAAACCCAAACTCATGTTCTATATTAAACTTGCATGTCCCCTTTAATCCAATGAACCAAACATCTAAAAAATGTATTATATCCGTTAAATAATCCCGCAATTATTTCCCATATTATAATCCCCACATTATAATGTGAAAAATAAAAAGTTTGCAAACCACACAACACCTTAGAGTTCTGCAAGATCAGACCCTCAAGATTTTCCTTTAATTTAACCCCATTAACAAACACTTTTTTGACAAAGACCCCACGAAAAGACACTTCAAGGTGGAGTGGAGCATATTTTCTTCCTCTCGCGTTCATCCTGCTATAAGGAGTCTTAGGTTAGCATGAGTGCAGTTTTCCCGAGAAGCGCTTGGGTTTCACCCTTGAATCATGCAACTTTGCTCCAAATTAGCTACACGGACCTCCTCGTAAGGACTTTTTGGTTTTAACTATTTAGAGCTAGATTAGGAGATCAGTGCCTTCTCTCGTTCCTAAACTTGGAGGGTTTATGGAGGAGCTTCATTATGGTGGACTCTTCTCGATGAATTTTGTGATCTTGTTTGCAATATAATTCCATCCCAAGTCATTCTCTAGGATAATGATTGAAGTTCTTCTGCTACCTTTCTGAGCTACAATTCAAACACATCAGCCCTTGGTGTTAAATTTTTTTAAGGCAAAGCTGGAGTTTACCTGATCTCTTCTATCTTCCGCAAATATTCTTTGTACCTTCTGAAGCTAATCGTAGAATCTTGCAGACTCCCAGTAGGTTATGCCGATCAATGGTGATTCTGTTTCTTTTTTCTTTCTCTTTGGGGGTGGGGGGTTGTTGGTTCCATAATAGATTCAATCTCCATTAATGGATTCAATCTTCTTTCCTAGTTTTTGTTACTCCGTAGACTAAATTTATCCTTTACTATAATTTGATTGAACATTTGGCTGGAGCACATCTATTTGGTCTGGTGGAGTTTTATTGAGAAACAAAAAGGAAATCTCTCTCTCTCTCTAAAGTCTTGTTGTATTCTGCCTGCTCCAATAATTCGGTATTACCGTCTTCAATTGTTTCAATATTTTTACAATCCTAATATCGTTTCACCCCATTTTTACTCCTCTAGAAAGGGTCTTCACTTGTTTCTATATCTTTTTAATCCTAATATCTCTTCTCCCTATTCTTACTCTTCTTTAGAGAGGTTCGGTTAAAGATGGCAAACATCTCCATGTCCAAAAGATAAACAGCATGAAGAATGGACAGATCACAGCATATAGATTGCCTTACACACGTTGTGCGTATACCTAACTGATGTCCATGTTAGCCATGCCACCCATTTGAGCGTTCGGCATCAAAATATAAGTAAAAAACTTAATAACTATTAACCACTTAGCAGGAGATTTAATTGATTTAGAACAATTAATATATATGCTATATGAACAAAACAAAATTCTGCGAGCAACATACCTGACAATTACAAGCTGTAACAGTTGGTAAATTAGAAGCTATACAGGGATAGAAGAGGTAATAGCACAACATTAAAGAAGTTTATTCTACATAAAATGAGAAACATCAAATACAAATAAATGAAGCTACAGTCGGAAACCAAAAACACGTCAGTTGATCTCTGTAAGCACTTTTTAATCTTTTTAATTTTGCTAGGTTCCAAGATGAGCTCCTCTCACTAAAAAGTAGCTGATCTCTGAGCTTTCCTCTGTCCTTCTAAGTAATACACTGTTACCAATCAAAAAAGAAAAGGACCAGAGTACTCCACTTAAGCTACCGAATACAACCTTCTTTTTTTTTGCGAAATGTAAATATTTCAAGCAGAATATTAACTCATTTCCTCAAAAAAGATAAAACATATATTCAGTTGACTTATGTCATTTTGTTTTAGGCATAGCACACTTCTTTGGCAAAAAAATGTAGTTCCAGTGCATCCTCACTAAGAGAGATGGTAAATACAACAAGCTCATTTATTCTAATGAACTACCTCAAGCCCAAGTAAGAAACTAGGCCGAACCAGGAAATTTTCAAACCAATCATTGGACGAAGTAAATGCATAAGTAGGAATAACCAAAACTAATGTAACCTACTATTTGTATAACATGCTCCGCGACAATTTTTTTTACTTCCTCCTGTAAATGAGGTTGAAAAGACTGATTACAATTATTGAAAGAAAGTTAGCCTTATTATCACAGATCACCTAAAAGTCCCAAGGACTCTGCAGTGTAAAAGTCCATGAACAGCATAACAGATTGAGATTCACCATTATGCTAGCTGCATAAATTACGATTATCAACTGCAGAAACTTTCAATTGCATTGAATGACATGACTATTCGGACACAATCGTGGCAATTAATTGCTGCATCCTCAACAGAATTTAATTGCGTAAGTGCTTAAGGACTAGAATCTCTTCCTTTAGAAAGTTTGTGTCAAGTCATTGCAAATGGATAGAGAAAACACTCAAAACGAGCCCTTACGTTTGGTTTACTCAAAGTAGTTCTTGTAAGATGAACAAGACTCTGTTTGGTTGAACCGTAATGCTGATGAACACACTGTTAACATTTTCAGACAAAAAAAAAGTTTGGTTTACTCAAAATCCACCTGATTATCATGTGACGTACTAAAAATCTTCCATGTTTGCAACACCAATGCACTTTTTGGTCCTGACATACGGTTTCCGTCCAAAACTAATATAACCCGCTTAAAAGCTCACCTGAACAATAACCTGTTCATTCCCAGAAAGCAACAACTATGTGTGAAATGATAACAACGTCCCTTGACATCAGATACGATAACAACAGTTCCATGCTCAAATGACAATAATTATAACTAGTCTGCAATTCATACAACTCTAATTTATAGACATATAATCAGAAATAAATCAACAGATAGCAATGGAATCATAACTTACCTGAAGCATTCGCCATGGAGAGCCACGCCAAGGGCCACTTTGAGGCAAATTGACAGATGAAACAGTCCCTTGAAAGCAAGCCGTTCTAGATGAATCCTCCGTCTCCACAGCCATCTTAACCCTCATACCGACGGTCCAAAACACAGTTGACGATGCCTCTACTGTTTCTGCCCTCACCACAAAATCTGCCCAGCCTGCCCGCGGATAACACGACACCTCAAACGCCATTCCCCGTGCTACCATTTCTGCTGCCTCCACGACCGCCTCCGTTGCCACACGCCCCTGCCCAGTCCTCCAACGAACTTCCCCACCGCTACTAGTTGGTTCAGTACTTCTCAGAACAGTAGAATTCCACCTCTCGCAAATGTCGTTTCCTCGTGTGGCTCGTCGGACTCCGACGTAAAGTTCTCCGGTGTTAATTTTCCGTACGAAAACTGCGGAATCACCGGCGACGAGCTTTTTACTGTTGACGAACTTGCTCCAGCCGGTAGTTAGCAAATGCCGGCGAGGCGTGCCACGATAAATGTGCCGAAACTCCCATACACAACCATGAATATCGCGAATAGACAAATTCTGAACCGGCGGTTCAGCCACGAAATTTAGCCTAGGGAATATCGAATCAGCGCAGAACCGCGGGACAGAGAAACCTCCCCCATTGTTCGCATCCGAAGGTGTTAAAATCTTCACGAATGATACGACTTCGTTTTCTGCATCCTCCACGTCACCATTCACATTCACAGCAACGTCATTATTATCCTCGCTCTGGTTAATCGGAAGCAGGAAAATTTTAGCATAAGCCTCGTCGGTAACGGAATCAGCGAGAAAACGGACGGACAGTACGCGACAGAGAATAAACGGAGGGATAAGAGAGGAGAGGAAAATAGGGGACCCACAGTTGGCGTGTTCGGCGTGTCCTTGGGGGGAGTAGTAAACCCTGGTACCGGCGGTTGGGATTTGGACAGAGTTGCCGGCGATTGCTTTCCAGACTGTAGGGTCCACATCATTACTTACGGCTGGGACGGCGGTGGTTGAAGGCGGCATTGGTGAACGATGAAGTGCAGGGAGAATGTGGTGTGCGTGTGTGTGTGTGAGAGGGAGAGAGAGATATTCAGAAAGTGTTTTGGTAGATATATATATGGGTGTATTGAGAGGAGTGGTCGGATTGCCGTTCAGGGGTCGGATAGAGAAGAAGGGGTATATTTTACCCTTGATTTTTGGTATTATTTACGAAACGAGGCACGACAATTTAAATGTAAATTTTGTACTTGCATTTCGGAGTGAGGGGGAGGAGGTTGTATTGACGCGAGATGGAGTTGCGTGGGGTTCACCTCCTTTGGGAATAAATTTGTTTATGCAAAAGATTTGGAAAGTTAAAAGTTACTATAATTGACTCTCTGCCTGAAAAAAAAATTAATTCCCTTTGTGTCGTACCCACTAAGGGGTCGTTTGGTAGGCCGTATTAGGTAATATAATCCCCGTATAAAAATTTAATCCGTCCAATACCATGTTTGGTTGGTCAATTAAATCTACTCCTACCTAATACATGAATTAGTTATCCCTCATATGAGGGATTAACTAATACCAAGGAAAGTAAGGGATTACTAATCCTTGGATTAGCTATATATGGATAAGACTTAAAATTATTAAATCAAGGGTATAATTGTAAAGAATATTTTATATAGTTTTAAACCAAACACAAATTTAGATTATACAATGCATAATTAATTTTTAATACAATAAACCAAACACTTGATAAAAAATAATCTCAGCATTACTAATCCCTGCATTACTAATCCCTACTAATCCCTGCATTACTAATCCCTGCATTACTTGTGTTCATACCAAACGACCCCTTAGTGCTATTGCTATTTCTATTGCTATTGAAAGTCAAATAGGAAATTTTTTTCTTTTACTATGAGTTCTTCATAAATTTTTAGCTATAAAGAATATTTTTTTCATTGTATTATTGCTATGTAGTTTGAATCATATTGAATTGTAATCTTAAAAGCTTGAAAGGATAAATGTTTTTGTGGGGTTTTTAGTTTTTGTGTCTATAAAAATTTCTAATAAATTTTATGGGTGGTCACACAACTTTATGTTCATTATCCCAAAGTCATTATTATTTTTTTGGTTACATAAAAATTATTTTACTTTGCTCCACTTTTCACAAAAATAATTTTGATTATTTTTTGTTAAAATCCTACCTAAAATGTGAGAGAAAATGACAAAAAATAATCCTTATTTTTGGGGTAAATTCAAAGTGGGCCCTTGAATATACTCCTTAGTTGTTTTAATTTATACTCCATAGTTGTCAAAAGTAAACGCTTTTTGAGTTTCATCGAATATTTAATAAACTCTGCTTATTAAATATACTGACAACTAAAATCTAGTTAATTAGAATTACCAATATAGTCTCGTCAAATTCAATAATGGACCACAAAATTTAAAATCAAAGGTGTTCTGCTAACTTAAACATAAATTTACTATTAAAAAAACATATTATAAAGTAAACAAGAAAGCAACGCCATGCTTTAGCTTTGTATCCTCCTATTGCAAAATATTTAAACAAATCACACATCTTTCAGACTAAATTAAATAGTTAGTATTTGATCCATTAAATGATTAAAAAAAATGAATGATTTGTCCAAAAGTCAAATCAATATGCAAATTTATCAATTACCACAATCGATTTTAATTCAACTAATCTATATTCACCTTAAATATATTTAACTCCTTTCATGATATATGAATTTTAGATCTTCAGACCGCATGATAAATTATGATCAGTTATCTTATACCTAATTGTAAGTAAGACTAAATACTTTGATGGGATGGACTTGTCAAATCCAGAAGCTGCAAAACCAAAAATACGCAAGATGCTAGAAATAAATTTTAAAATAGAATATTACACCTCAAAAAGTTGTACCAAATCTTATAATAATTCAAAAATAGCTGAAGTTGTAAGAAATACACTTCTAAATGTGATTCCATAGTAAACCCCTTTTTTACATTTTTCATTAAAGTAATAATTATAGTTTGTTAAATATTCGACGAAAATCAAAGGTGTTCACTTTTGATAACCTTATGGAATTAAAATAGCTAAGGAGTATATTTAAGGGCCCACTTTGAATTTACCTCAAATATAAGGTTCAATTTTTGTTATTTTCTTTCATTTTAGGTGAGGTTTTAACAAAAAATGAACAAAGTTATTTTTGTGAAAAGTGAAGTAAAGTAAAATGATTATCTTGTAACAAAAGAAAGAATAATGACCTTGGAATAATGAGCACAAAATTGGGTGACTATCCATGAAATTTATTCAAATTTTTTTTATTAAGGATAAAATGAATAAAACAAAAAATTAAAGTGAAATTATTTGGACATATGAAAATATATTATTATTTTGAACAGACTAATCGGAAAAAGTGTTGAAATGAAAGAAGTGATTCAAAATTTAGCCGTTTAGATGTGCTTATCAACATAAGGCATTTACTTCATTATGGAATAGATGAAATACTTTTCAACGGACAAACTAAAAGTTGCTATATAACCATTTAAGTTATTTCTAAGTTGTATGGGTGGTATGCTCTAATACTTTTGTAGAAAAAGTAATACTTAGTTGATTGAAAAAAAGAAACACAAGATTTAAAAATTATGTAACGTTTGCGGCTTGCAGCATACACATAGTGAACAATCATCTTTACTATGTAACCATTTAAATCATCTTTTTCCAATTCTCTTATCAATAAAGAGGTGCAATCCTAAATTTCAGCGAACTATATAAAAGGATTCATATAGTACATATAAGGTGTACTTAAAATGGATTAGCTCATGATATCTTTATATGCTTAAAATTAAATAAAATCTGTAGGAGCTAAAATGTGAAGATAGAAAATTATATTATTACTTGATTTACATCATACAAGTTTTTGAATTGGCCTCAGCATATTCATTTACAATTATATGCATGTTTACCCATAAAACGGTACAATTGAATTTGTTACGTGATTTATAGACAAGCGAACTGATTTGTTCAAAAATAATAAATAAATAAGATTAAAAATAAGACCAATGGCAGACCTAGCTCCGAGAGCAATGCTTCTGAGGACAAAAGTAAGAACAATATCAAACAAAGCAAAGTTGTATTATCTAGCGTAAGAACAGAATATAGCATAAGTTTTGCCAGAGATTTCGTCTCCTTGGAAACAAGATTATAGAATCAAGCCCCTCTTAAATGACAATAAAGGGGGCCAGTGATGAACATGTAACGGCGGGCCATGAATGTCAAGATTCTCTATAACGGTTGCCTATTTAATACTAGAAAATATTCATTAAATGTCATCTGGTGTTCAACTCGCTCCCGTTGATCAGGTTTCCCTCGGCGTTTATCCGGTGTCAACCGCAGCTAGTGTTCCCGATCTTGACTCTCACTCAATTTGTTTTTCATCTGTCTCCGATTTCAGGTATCACGCTATCTTTGAACCAATTTTACCCTATACCATACACAATCTGCATGTTTGATAGGTCAACTAAACTCTCTAAGGACTCTTTCTCTCTTTACGATTGTGAACAGTGACAACTTTACCAAAGAAAGGAGCTCCCGCTCCATGGAAACTCCGGCGACAGCTCTGCCGGAGCGCAATAACAAGCCACCTGATACTCAAGCTGAGGCCTCCACCCACACGGAAGGACTTCTCCCAAAAAAACAGCTACGCTACTGCAATTACGATCCCTATCAAACCTAATTCTACGATTCGACAAGGAGACCCCTCGGTCCAAGCTCGGATCACCACCCACAATGGAATGTCTACTGTGATGTTCAAAGCCAAGGACTACTATGGAGTCATGGCAGAGGAATGTCGTCTGACAGTAGTAGGCAGATTCTTGAGGTGAGACCACAAATTGATCGTATTAGAGCCGCCTTATCCTCTTAAAGGAACTGCTAAGATAGGAGCTTACGATAATCGAAATGTCTTTATAGATCTTATTAATGAAGAAGACTTTGACATCGTCCATTTCAAAAGAGTAATTACAATTGAAGGAATGCAAATGTGGTTGTCTAAATGGTCTCCAGTAAGGCTGGCTAGTGGTCCGGTTCCCACCAGTTCCGGACCGGAATCCGGCCTGGACCGGTCCGGACCGGTGTGAACCGGACCAATTTAGAGGGGGGAGGGTGCCGGAACCGGTCACGGGACGGTCTGGGGGTTTTGGACCGGACGGACCGGTTAAAAAATGACCCGGAACCGGCCAGTACCGGACCGGACCACTGTAAAAAAAAAAAACTGTATTTAAAATATAGACGTTGGCCAACGGCTCTATTGAGCAAATAGCCATTGGGCAACGGCCAAAAACGACCATTTTACCCCATAACCAGCCCATAACCACCCCTAACTATTTTTTCTTATAAATACCCTATTATTTCATCATATTTTTCATACAAATCTTCTAATTCTCTCAAAATCATCTACAATATTGCTATTTTGGTACTTTGGCGATTTGTCTAAATTATACAATTTTGATTATTTATCAAGTTTTACTTGGAGTTGCTATCAAGTGAAGGTTCAAGTATCAACTTCACCTCAATTATACAGCTATATTGGTTGGTTGTTCCTATTTCTACTCTTTAATTGGTTGGTTGTTCCTATTTTTGTGATATATTTATTTTATTTGCTATAATTATGTCTCAAAGAGGTTCAATTGGAACTAGTAGTGGGGGGCAGGTACGTGGTCTTTCGGGAAATAGAGGTAAAAGAATTGTTGGTAGTTCTAGTCAACACGTAGAGGAAAATCAATATTATCATGATTTTAGCTCTTTTAATCCACTTGATTCACAAAACGTAGAAGCGCAATTTAATTATCAAACTGGGATTAATTTAGAAGAACAACGTGAATTTCAAGCTAGTCCACCTGAAGTTCAGTCCGACTTGCATCCTGTACCTCCCACTAGAGCCCCGGTTCAACGTAAGGATAGATCTGAGGTGTGAGAATTTGTACAGAAGAAAAAGGAAGATCAGACGGCCGTTTGTGGTCTTTGTGGACATGTGTGGATTTTTAAAACTGGGGGTAATGATGGTGGGACGGGTAAAATTAGAACTCACTTAAGAACTAAACATCCCAAGGAATGGTCAATGCGGGCCGGGGGTATTTATTTTGGAACCGAGCATGGGGGGTAGCACATGACGAATCCTCGGGTGTCCAAGCTAAACTTAACCAAACAAAAGGAGGAATTCTTAGTTATGATAAACAAAGGGATAGGGAAAATATTGCTAAACTAGTTGCGGTAGAGGGTTTGCCTTATAGTTTTTCTTCTTCTACTAGTTTTGTTCGTTATATTCAAGCTACATATAATCCTTCCTTTAAAGGTTTTCCAAGAACAACTGTTAAAAATGATATTATTAAATTTAAAAATGAATATAGAGATTATTTGAGATATTTATTTGATAACTTTGACACTAGAGTATGCCTTACTACTGATATGGGTCGTTCTACTAATAACTGCGATTATATTACTGTTACTGTTCATTGGATAGATCCCGATTGGGTCTTTCAAAAACATATTATTGCATATAAAGTAGTTGCTGAACCACACATGGGAAATTATATTTCCAAAACTGTTTCATCAATTTGTCGTGCTTATTGTTTGTCTAATAAAGTTTTTAGTATTACAGTAGATAATGCTACGAACAACACAGAAGCACTTAGGAATTTAAGACCTATTTTACACCCCCCTTTTGAGGAATTTTTTCATGTTAGATGTGCATGTCATATCTACAATTTAGTAGTCAAAGATGGTCTTGACTTATTTAACAACATTATTGAAAAGGTTAAAGTAGCTAATGCCTTTATATTTAGAAATAAAAATCAAGAAAGAAAAAGAGAATGGGAAAGGAAATGTATAGAATTAGGAATGCCGATTAGGAGAGTTCCAAAAGAAGTTTGTACTAGGTGGAACACTCTATATGAAGCATTAACTGTTGCTTACGAATATAAAAACCTATAACTCAAATGTATAATAAATATTTTATGGAACTTTATCACCTTAAGGAGGAAGATTGGAACCTTGTTGAACATCTCCTCCAGTTTTTAGAAAAATTTTATCATGCTATTTTTTGGACAATATTATCCAACTACTCCTAATACTATGTTATATTATATAGCTGGCATATCTGAATTACTAAAAGTATATAGGCAATACGACGAATATAAAATGGCTGTAGAGGCCATGATTGAAAAATTTTAAAAATATTTTTTTCTAATTCCTCAACTTTTACATTGCTTCTGTGTTACATCCTGCATTTGAAATTAAGTTAACTGAACGACTTGTTCGGGAAATATATGCAAATTTAGATATTACACCTCTTGAAATTGCAACTAATAACTACCCGAGTGTAGATACTGCTCGTGGTAAAGTTTATATAGATTTTCAGACTGTTTTCGGAAAGTACAGAGCTTGGGCAGAGACTGCTACACCAGCTGTACCGATACTTTCAACCGGTGAAAGTTCTTCTCAAATAGGCAAACGGCATGCTGGAATGAGCAGTTTTGGAGGACTTTGATCAGAAGCTGCTTTCAGAACAAGATGACTACGGGGAGGAATACAACGAGTTCCAAGTCTACTTAATCCAATATCCGAAGAAACTTACAAGTTTTGGAACTCACGATTTATTGGATTACTGGAAGGGTCAAGAAGCACAATTTCCCATACTTTCAAAAATGGCCCGCGATATATTGACAATTCAAGTGTCATCAGTTGCGTCGGAGAGCGCTTTCAGCCAGGGAAAATTTCAGATTGGAGATCACAGACATTCATTGAGAGAAGAGGCAATGGAGACAGGAGTTCTATTCAGAGATTGGATCAGAGCAGAGCGAAGAAACTTTGGAATACCGCAGCTTTCACAGAAAAAAGACCGAGCGTCTATGGATCAAATTTTGAGCGACGGAACAAGCTAAGACGGGAATCAAACCAATGAGAGAGAAGATGAAGAAGATCAAGAAGAAGACGATGAACCGGAACAACAACAACCTGTTCCTAAGGAAAAGCCTACGGCTAAATTAAAAAAACTAGCGAGCATGTTTAAAAGAATGTAATTTTCTACATCAAAATACATATTAATAAAATTATTCCAAGTTTACATCACAACTCTTGTGTTCTTATATTTTATTTTTTACTAACTTTGTATATATTTCAAGCTTTGAATCTAATTATAAACTTTGAAACTAATTCAAAGTTTGCAAGAATATTATTATAACTTCTTTAATTCTAAGTTTTAACTTTGAAACATACTTTTCATTTCAAATATATATTCAAAGTTAGTAATATTTTGTTGTTATATTTTTAAAAACTTATAATTTTCTTCGTCTACAAAGTTTATTTTATACTTTGTAACTTTGTATATATTTCAAGGTTTGAATCTAATTATAAACTTTGAAACTAATTCAAAGTTTGCAAGAATATTATTATAACTTCTTTAATTCTAAGTTTTAATTTTGAAACATACTTTTCATTTCAAATATATATTCAAAGTTAGTAATATTTTGTTGTTATATTTTCAAAAACTTATAATTTCCTTCTTCTACAAAGTTTATTTTATACTTTGTAACTTTGTATATAATTCAAGGTTTGAATCTAATTATAAACTTTGAAATAAAACTTTGAAACATACTTTTCATTTCAAATATATATTCAAAGTTAGTAATATTTTGTTGTTATATTTTTAAAAACTTATAATTTCCTTCTTCTACAAAGTTTATTTTATACTTTGTAACTTTGTATATATTTCAAGGTTTGAATTTAATTATAAACTTTGAAACTAATTCAAAGTTTGCAAGAATATTATTATAACTTCTTTAATTCTAAGTTTTAACTTTGAAACATACTTTTCATTTATTTATAAAGTTAAACAAAGGAGGGACTAATTAAAAAAAAAAAAACCGGTAGACCGGCCCGACCGGCAATCGGTACCGGTCAAGGTCCGATCGGTCCATTTCCAACCGGAGGACCGGATCGAAAATTACCGGTTTGGTCCGGTTTTTGCCCAGTAACGGTACCGGACCGGACCGGAACCGGACCACTAGCCACACTTAGTCTCCAGATTGGAAACCGGAAACAGAAAGCTCCATTGTACCAGTATGGGTACTTCTGCCCGAGCTTCCATTCCATTACCACACTTGGCATTATGTTAAGCAAATTCTCGGCCCTGTTGGAACTCCTATGGCTTTAGATAATGCAACAAATGGAAGAGCTCGCCCTGGTATGGCTAAAGTAAGAGTGGAGTTAGATCTTATTAAGCCAATGACAGTGTATATGTTGGTCAGGAAGATGAGGACAGTTCATTGCAAGGTCATGTGCAGAAAATTGAATATGAAACTTTGCCCAAATATTGTAAGCATTGTCAACTCCTGGGACATGCTATTGAAGAATGTAGGGTGTTGGAGAGGAAGAGAAATGCTGAAATGAATAAGAATGATAAGGGAAAAAAGAATGATGCAAGTAAGGATATTGAAAAGGGGGAAAGCAGTAAAGCAAAGAAAAAGGATAGTAAAAATAAGAACAAGCAGGAAACACATGGGGAAAAAGAGGTGAACACTAGAGTAACTGTGCAAGAGAAAATTATAAAGCTAATGGTGGAAAGATATAGGAAGAAACAGAACACACAAGAGGAAAATGAGGAGCAGACAAAAGAGATAACTCAAAAGGCAAACAATGAGGCTAAAGATATCACAACTGAGCAGTACGAACAAACTAATTTTGAAATAACAAAGGAGGATAAGAAAATTTTAAAGGAAATAGAAAAGAGGAAAAGGAGGAGGAGGAACAACAATTCAAAAAAATTTTAAAGAAAAAGAAAGTTGAAAAAGCTAGTGTGCAGCAACATTTAGTGGCGAGTGAACCTACTCTTAGAATTAATGCAGAGAACTACTAAGAAAAAAGGAAGGAGAAGGTAGTGGAAGGCATTGAAAAAGTTCCAGGAACTACTTATTTTTAATCAGAAAAGGGTGAAAATAGTTACTTCAGGTAAAGATGATACCATGAGGACTATAGCAGAACTACAAAACTCTCCTATTCAAGTTTAGAATGCTTTTCAAAACTTAACAATGGAAAATAGCAACACCAACATGGAGGATACATTTATGCTTCAAAAAGACACAAAGATTGTTACATCAGTGCATTCTCAAAATGATCAAAACACTGCTGACTTCTTGCTCTCTAGTGGACACCAGGATGTCCAGGAAGAACGAAGTGACTCTTCTGTTCCTTCTATTCCTCCATGATTTCAACACCATATTAAGGATCTAGGAGGCCAAAGTGCAAAGAAGAATAGTGGTCATATCTTGGAAAGGGAAAAAAAAGTTACAACAGATGCAACTGACACTGATGGAGAAGAGGTAGCAAATAGCTTGATTGAAGCCTCTTCCGCAGCAAAAGATGAGCTGGATGAGGTATCGAAGCAAATTAAAGTAATTGTGGAAAAGGTGCCCTATCTCCTAGAGGTTTTCAAATAAGCAGAAGAAAAGCCCCAAACAAACTGCACCCTCCGCACTTCTCACCAGAGGAAGAGGCAGATCAACAAAAAGCAATAACTTCTGAAGTTCCAGTGAATAATATAATCATATGGAATATAAGAGGGGTTAAATTCAAGGGAGTATTTGATAGAATCATCAAACTCGTTAGAATACACAAAGTGTCTTTCGTAACATTACAAGAACCTTTCGTCGATAGTTCTAACATACAACATTTTAAAAGAGAATTGGGATTTCCAAATGCAACAGTCAATAGTAGTGGTAAGATTTGGTGTTTCTGGGATTCTAACTTCAACTGTACAGTAGTAGATGATCATGTACAACTGATCACTCTACAGGTTCAATATATGATGACTCAGACTAATTTTTGGGTCATCGTTGTGTATGCAAAGACAAAGGCAAGAAGGAGGAGAGAGCTATGGAGTTCTATCAGTCAACTCAATCAACAAATTCAAGGTCCATGGTCCATAATGGGAGATTTCAATGTAATTATGGAGGCCAGTGAGAAAAAAAGAGGCAGAAGACACAGATTAAGCAGTAGCTTAGATTTTATCAATTGTATGGAGGAATGTGGTATGATAGATGCTGGTTATACAGGCAACCAATTCACTTGGACCAATGGAAGAAGGAAGAGATACGGGATTCTTAAAAGGCTTGACAGGGTACTTTACAATAATGAATGGTCAGAGGCGTTTCCTATAGTCTCAGTGAGGCACCTACCAAGAATAGGATCTGATCATAGTACACTCTTGATGAAGTGTACTATAAGTGATACTCCTCTTTTTAGTTGTTTCAAATTTCTTAATTTTTGGACAGAACAAAAAGACTTCATGGAAGTTGTCAAAAACAATTGGGATGAACAAGCTCAAGGCTCAGCTATGTATATAATCCAGCAAAAACTTAAAATACTAGCACATTTTCTTAGTGCCTAGTCTAGAAATACTATAGGCAATGTCTTTGATACGATAAAGGAACTGGAGCACCAAGTAGAGACTCTGGAAGCTGAGTTTGAACAAGATAATTATAATTGTAATAGAGCCAAATTACAATGTCTCTATGCAAAACAGATTAAATAGATGAAAATGGAGACATCTATGCTAAAACAAAAGGCAAGGGTCTAGTGGGAAGATGAAGGAGACACTAACACAAAATTTCTTCATAGTGAGATTAGACAAAAAAAGGAAAAAAGCCTAGCTACACAGGATTAAAGATGCACAAGGTCAATGGGTACAAGGAAATGAACCAATATCAGAGGCCGCAGTGCAATACTACACTCAATTATTCAACTAGCCTCAACAAACCACATACTACAGCTTTCTCAAAAGAGTGGAACCTCTAGTCACTGAAGATGACAATGATAAGCTGATTTCACATCCTACTATGGAGGAGATCAAGGAGGCAATAGATAGACTTCATCTTGATAGCCGGTCCAGACGGATTCAATGGATTATTTTATCAGAAATGCTAGCCAATTTATTGCTACTGATATTTCTGCTATGGTAGAAGAATTCTTAATGGGAGGAGGATGTCTAAATACATTACTCATACTTGTCTTATTTTGCTCCCAAAAGTTCAAGCTCCAACTTCCTTTGCTCAGCTTAGACCTATTAGTCTGAGAAACTTCACTAACAAAATAATTTTAAAATTCTTCTCCAACAGACTTGCCACTCTCCTTCCTAAACTAGTTTCTCCAAATCAATTTGGCTTCGTGAAAGGGAGGCTGATAACTGAGAACATTCTGCTGACACAAGAAATAGTTCAAGACATAAAGAAGAAGAACAAAGGTGGAAATATAGTGATTAAGCTCGATATGGCTAAGGCCTATGATAAATATCTTGGTCATTTCTTATTGTTGTATTGAAAAAGATGGGATTCTCTGAGCACTACATTGATATGATATATAAACTTGTAACAGATGTTTGATATTCCGTAATGGTCAATGGTATTAGATATGGATTCTTCCATTCAACTAGAGGATTGAAATAAAATGACCCTCTGTCACCTGGGCTCTTCAATTTGGCAGCAGAAGCTTTGACAAAAGCCTTGAACCATTTATGTGAAAAGGAAGGATACAAAGTCCACTCTATGCAACAAAGGGGTCCTCACGTATACCATTTATGTTATGCAGATGACATAGTGATCTTCACCTCAGGGGAAAAAGCCTCTATCAAGATGATCATGAAGAAGCTACATCAATATGAAGTACTGTCAGGTCAAGAGATCAGTAAAGAAAAGAGCTTCTTTTTTACAACTACATACACCTCAGAGAACAGAAGAAAAATGACCAAAAGGATCACTGGCTTTCAGCATTAGTGCTTCCCTTTTAGATACCTCGGGTGTCCTATCTATCCAGGTAGAAAGAAGATTATTTATTTCACAGATGTTGCCAAAGCAGTGATTTATAAAATCAGTGGTTGGCAAGGCAAGTTACTATGAATAGGAGATAGGGCTACTCTCATAAAACATGTTTTACAGTCTCAAACAATCTAAACTATGGCATTTGTGTTTCCCCCAAAAACAGTTCTAAAACAATTGGAGAAATACTTATGCAATTTTTTCTAGGGACAAACTGAAGACAAAAAGAAATATCACTGGAGCTCTTGGAGGAAATTATGTTACCTACTAAGGAGGGAGGTGCAAATTTTAAAAGGCTAGAAAATATACACAAAGCTTTTAGTGCTAAAGATGGTGGAGGTCTAGAGGAGATGATAACTTATGGTCACTCTTTCTAAAAGCAAAATATTATCAAAGAAGCCACCCTGTGACAAAGATAGTACAATCAGAACATTCTGCAGCCTGGAGAGATCTTACTATGATAAGAAATAGTGTGGAATCACAGATACTATGTAAATGAAGCCAAAATATCATTTTGGTTGGATAATTGAACTGGTCAGGAACCATTGGCAACTCGTATGAACTTTGAAGGTAGACCAGGAAATCTAATGGTTGAAGATTGTATTATGAATAATAACTGGGACATGGATTTCATTAGCAGCATAATGCCAAATTACTTGGCACAGGTCATATTTTAAAAACACCCATCGGTGATAGAAACATAAAGGATCAACCAGTATGGCAACTTACCACTTCAGGAGATTTCTCATGTAGCTCCGCTTGGGATCTTCTTAGACAAAAAAATGAAAAGCTGCAACTATGGAAAGAAATTTGGAGAAAAGACATCCCTTTCAAGATGTCTTTTATGTTATGGAGGCTGGTTAAAAGAAAATTTCCTCTTGATGAAATTATTAGAAATTTTGGACAAACTATTGTACCAAATTGTAGCTACTGCAATCAACTTGTTTACCCTAAAAATCGGATAACAATTAAATTTATACGTGATTTTAAGTATACATGACCTAATTTGATACGAATGACGAGTAATACAATTGAAATTAAAATTAAGTAATAAATGAAAAGAATGCAAACCACCCAAGCTAGACACTGTTGATCGTTGGTTGATCCTTCTTGGGCAGGGTTTGATTATAATAGAAATTGGAACAAAATAATGAAATATTGATTCAAGAGAACAATCTATAGCTGTCTTTATCGATGATTAGAAAAATTCCTCTTACAAATAATTAGACCCCCACCCCCTTTATATAGTAGGGGGATCCTACACTTGGTACAACTCTATTTAAGGTAAAAAAACCTCCTGATTTGTTAATTAAGCGATTCCATTAATTTGTGCCGAGATTCCCACTGCGATGCTTGACTCATTACAGATATTCTTACTTTAGTATCGGTGATCTCCCCTCGAGCATTTTCGGGGTCGGGATCGATTTCGGACCATGGGCTCGGCGTTTTCGAGGTCGGACATTCTGGCCTCGTGTTCTACTTCGATAAAACTCGGGGTCAATCTTCAACCCTTCGCATTCTAAACCCGACCTATCGTGCAATAGTCGATCTCGATTTCAACCATATACAGTTGAGCCCGATTTCGACCATATACAGTTAGGCCCGACTTTGACCGTATACAGATATTCCCCTTGTTTTTCGGAGAGTAACGACGAGAAATGATATGGACCACAGATTCTTACCATACAATCTTCTGATTATCACTCTGACATGTGGCGATAGACTCATGATATATGCGAGCACAGAAATTAAACACGTCTTATCAGAAAAGGATGTTCTGCCGCTTCGAGATGAACCGCTGTCTTTCGAGAAGCTACAATACATTCCCCTTCCATTTTATTAGAGCCTCTAAACGTCTTCTTTTCTTTTAAAGAAACTTCATCTTCCTTCTCTAAAAAAAAAACTCTTTGTTTTCTGGATTTCTAAAAGCTTTCAGAAATCATTATAACTACTTCTCATCAATACCTTCCTTTTTCTTCTATTCAGGAATAATGGCTAAGATATCCAAATCTGTTCCTCAGAAAGAAAATCTCTCTTCCTCGAAATCAACAAAGGACGTTCGCCCAGTAGTCACTAAAGAACAACCACCAGAACCTTCTCTGGATATGTCTACGGGGTGCTCGACCGGAGACAACTTCAAGGTTGAGAAGACTTCCTCGATACCGGACTGGTGTGAACCGGTCTCGAGATACATTTGTTCAATCACAGACAGTGTTCTCGATAAGGTTAAGGAAGACTGGAACTGGGTTGGCAAATGCGTGTTTATTCCTGCACCGTATGAGGCAATCACTACCCATGTGGAGGGTTTTTTAAGTGTTTACACTTATCCCTTTACGTTGAGACCTTTGGACCCGGTCATCATTGCCTTCTGTAAAAGGTATGAGGTGACCTTGGGCCAAATTCATCATTCGTTTTGGAGGATTGTTATTCTTTTCTGTTTTTTTGTTAATAAAATCCATGGGTATCCTTTTACCATCGATCACCTCATGCGTCTGTACAGCCCCTGACTTTTTCGAGGGGGGTTAATAAAACTCGCTCTGCGGGCCAGCAAGGCCCCGTTCTCAAGTATCGACGAGGTCCGAGATTGAGGTTGGTTAGCCCGATTTGTTCGAGTGAAAAAAACGGACTTAATCCCGATCGAGGATATGCCGTTCCCCAAAAAATGGAATATGAATCGTAAGGATAACCCTCCCTTTAGGATTTTGTTTGTTCTTTTCCCTTTAGCCCTTCTTCTTATCAATTTTCTATTGTGCAGTTGTTTCTCGAATGCCAGATGCAGTTCCTCATCTCAAAGAGTGGTTTGAAGGGATCGTATCCCTAAAGCCCTATTCCGAGCGTGCATGGCGTGAGCTAAAAGGCCGGTGGGAGGCCCTATCTCATGGTGAGATAAACCTCTTTCGATGCTGATTGTTTTTGCTGTCGATTTCTAACTTTATTTTGTTTCTCTTCAGCAGGTTTATCAAAAGATGTCGAAATGATATCTCCACTTGTAGGCGGTGATGCTCCTACCGAGCCCCTTGTTTCGAGGCAGGATAAGGGGAAGAAAAGGACAAAAGACTCAAATTCTTCGGACCTCGAGCGGAAAAAGCCAAAGAAAAAGTTGGCTCATAAGCCCAAAAAAAGTGATGGCGGTCGAGCACTATCTCTGGATTCGCTGAACCGATTGAGGGATGAGTCCGAGGGGGAAGAAGGAGACTTCGATCTCGTGGCTAGTGTGCAACCACAGTCCAAAGGGCGAAAGGCCTCCGAACTAGAGATAAATGAAGCGAATCTTCACCGAGCTAGGGAACTCGAGCCCGAGATCAGAACCGAGGCTTCCCTAGATACGAGGGGAGCATCGAAGGGAACTTTGGGTCCGATTGAGATCATCGATTCTCCTTCTTTCTCAGAATCGATGTTCAACGAGGTCCTAAAAGAGCGTCCCCTAGACGAAGATCATGGATCGAAAGACCCTTTTCGGGGTTTTTTGACGTTGTGGACTCAACAGCCACGGAAGATGTTCTTGGGCTTGGTGATTTAGAGATACCGAGGAAGATCTCACCTTCCGAAACAAACGGGACCCCTTCTAGCCCAAAGTTGGTCAACCGATTTCCTACACCGAGTGCTTTCCCTAATCGGAAACGCTCCGTCTTCTTTACCCTCCCCGAGGATGCTCGGGTCCTTTCTGCCCCTGTTGGGTAGCCATTTATCTTTGGTGCTTGGTGACCGAGGATGATCAGGCAAAAATGAACAAGGTGAAATGCCTACATGTTCAACGAAGCTCAACAGGCGTTGAATCGGGTAATTTTTCTATGTCCACTACTTGACGTTATTTACATATTTAGTGCTTACTAAAAATGACCATAATATTTTCTTTTATGTATGCAGGCCTAGGTGCTTCATCATGAAGGTTTTTTCCAATTCCGGGAGGAATCGAAACACCAAGAGGCCTCAGCTCGGGAGCTTATTAAGGAAAGAGATGACTTGAAAATATTCATTGAGTGTCTCGAGGGAGAGATTAAGAAACTTCATGCTGATTTAGAGCTTGCTCAGAAGGATCGTGCTGACTTGATCGAGCTTCGATCGAAGATGGATGTGGTTAGAGCTGAGGCCGATGAGTAGAGGAAAAAAATGGACCGGTTTGCATCAGAGGGATAGGCAGCCCGAGAACAATTAGCTTCAGTAGAGGCTCAGCTAAGAGCGGCAAAGGAAAAAATTGAGGTCCAGATCAAGAAAACCGAGGAGCTTCAATTTCAAGTCAGTTTGATTACCTCAGATCGAGATTACCTGACCGAAGAGCTACAAATAGCCAAGTCGGAAGCAGCCTTGATCAAAGCCGAATCCAGAGAAATGGTGGCCCAGTATAGGGCCGATGCCAAAGCTGCTCAGAATCTATCAAAGAATATGGTTGATCATATGAGGTGGCAATCTCACAGGCAGGCCCTTGAGGAAATCCATGCTCGAGGCTTTGATTTATGGGCGGAGATCGAGGATGCCAAGGCGGTTGAATCCGAGGCTCGAAAACTAGTCTTTCCAGAGGAAGATGATCCGAGGATTTAGCCGGATCTGAAGAATGAGAAGACCTCAAAGATCTTGAAGTTGATGCGAGATCGAGGCCCAGTTTCTCCTGTTCAAGTATTCGAGGTTGCTCAATTTTTGTACAAGGATTTTTGAATCATATACATACATACATATATATATATATATAAGGCTTGCTTTCTTCGACTTTCAAATTTTCTCTTTGCTTTTTCATTTGTATTCACGAGGATCGAAATGCCTTAGCATTTTAGTTCGGGTATTGTCAATCAATTTATATGTTCTGGAATATTACTAACTCGGAATGGTCTTAACCCCTTTCTTTCGGGCACAGCCAAATAAGCGATATGCCCTCGAGTACTATTAACCCGAAACGGTCTTAGCCTTTTAATTAGGGCATAGCAAATTAAGAGATATGCCCTCGAGTTCTGTTAACTAGAAACGAATTAGTCTTTAAAGTTCGGGGGTTGCCTAATATGTCTTATATCACCTCGAGTTCTGTTAACTCGAAACGGCCTTAGCCTATGAAGTTCGGGGGTTGCCTAATAGGTCTTATATCCCCTAGAGTAAGTTTGTTTTTCAGCCGGTAGTCCCTGAGTGAGAGAGTGATTATTCGAACTCAGGTTAAGGTGGCCCTTGGACTCGTTTTGATCGGAAGCAGGACATCTGTATACAAGAGACTTCTCTTTATTCTTGTACATAATAGTAATGTATGTGTACAACTTGCGTTAGGGTTCGATCAGTCTATTTGAGCACGGTTCATTTGACCGTTTGGCCCTTACATTGAATCTTATTGATCTTCGACCCTTCAATCCTAAAATATCTTTCCATGCTAAAGTGGCCCCCCAGTATTCGGGGTCGATTGAAATAGGCCTCGAATGCTGTTGCAACCGATTTGCTATCGACCTTCGAATCTAAGTTAGCATGATTTACTTGTTGCCTCATCAAAAACCTTGCCGTAAAACCCATTTTGGGACAAAACCGGTCCAAGGGAAAAGAGTGCAACGCGTGCTTTCAGACCTAATATCCCGTATGGCCCCTTGTTCGATACCTGCAAATGTTATTTCATAATGCAAATAAAAATAAAAAACAGGGTCGTACCTTAGCAGTAATACCGCTTCAAGTGACTTATATTTTAGTTGTTTGGTAGTTGTTTACCATCTATTGTTCCGAGCTTGTAGGATCCCTTTTCGGTGATTTTAATGATACAATAGTGTCCTTCCCAGTTTGGTCCCAGCTTTCCCTCGTTTGGACTCCGTGTATTCGGCGTGACCTTTCTTAGTACCAAGTCCCCGACGTTGAAGTATCGAAGGTTGGTCCTTCTATTGTAATACCTCTTGATCCTTTTGCTTTTGAGCAGCTAATCGAACAAGGGCGGCTTCACGTCATCTAACAGCTCCAAGTTCATATTCATGGCTTCGTGGTTCGATTCCTCTATTGCATACCGGAACCTGATACTTGGTTTCCCGACCTCGACCGGTATCAAAGCTTCGGTGCAATAAACCAGAGAGAACGGGGTGGCTCCGGTGCTGGATTTCACGGTCGTACAATATGCCCATAGGACTTCGGGCAATATTTCCTTCCATCTCCCTTTGGCATCGGTTAACCTCTTGTTGAGGTTCTGGAGTATGGTTTTGTTGGTAGATTTGGCTTGTCCATTCCCACTGAGGTGGTAGGGTGTCGATAGGATCCTTTTGATCTTGTGATCTTCGAGGAATTTGGTCACTCTGTTACCGATGAATTGCTTCCTGCTGTCACATACGATCTCGGCTGGCATTCCAAATCGTCATATGATGTGATCCCAAATGAAATCAATGACTTCTTTTTCCCTAACATTCTCATACGCCTGAGCTTCCACCCATTTAGAAAAATAGTCAGTCATAATTAGTATAAATTAAGCTTTACCTGGTGCGCACAGAAGAGGGCCAACTATGTCGATCCCCCACTTCATAAACGGCCATGGTGATAAGATTGAGTGGAGCATCTCCCCGGGTTGATGGATCATCGAGGTGTACCTTTGACATCCGTCACACTTTTGAACGAATTCCTTTGCGTCTTTTTCCATATCGACCCAGTAATAACCGACTCTGATTATTTTCCGAATCAATGACTCAGCGCCTGAATGGCTCCCACAGGTACCTTCGTGGATTTCCCTCAAAATGTACTCAGTATCACTTGATCCTAGACATATCGTGAGTGGGCCATAATATGTTCTTCTGAACAAGGTTCTGTCTTCGGACAAGCTGAATCGGGCCGCCTTCGTAGCAGGGCCCTCGACTCTTTTGGATCCGAGGGCAGTTTACCAGAGCTGAGATATTCTACGTATTTGTTCCTCCAATCCCAAGTTAGGCTCATCGAGTTTATCTCAGCGTGGCCTTCTTCCACTACTGACCTCATAAGCTGTACGACTTTTCCCGAGTCAAACTCGTCGTCTTCGATCGATGACCCTAAGCTGCCGGAGGCGTCGGCCTCGCTGTTTTGATCCCGAGGTATATGTTGTAAGGTCCACTCTTTGAACCGATGCAATGTCACTTGCAGTTTGTCTAAGTACCTCTACATCCATTCCTCTCTAACATCGAACGTTCCATTGACTTGATTTACCACAAGAAGGGAGTCTCACTTGGCTTCGATCACTTCCGCTCCTAAGCTCCTGGCTAGTTCTAGGCCTGCAATCATGTCTTCATATTCTGCCTCGTTGTTAGTTAGTCTCACAATCTTAATAGATTGTCTAATTATATTACCTGTTGGTGGATTCAATACGATGCCAAGTCCGGATCCCCTTGCGTTCGAGGCACTGTAGAGGATCCATATTCCCGAAGAAGTTCCCAAGTCAACTAACAACTCTCCTTCGACCTCGGGTATTAGGGTTGGTGTGCAATCGGCCACAAAGTCTGCCAACACCTGGGATTTAATGGCGGTCCGAGGTCGATATTCAATGTCGTATCCACTTATTTCTATGGCCCATTTGGCCAATCGGCCCGAGAGCTCGGGCTTATGCATCACATTTCTTAATGGGTAAGTTGTTATGACGCATATGGGATGACATTGGAAGTATGGTTGCAGTTTCCTAGAAACACTTAACAAAGCGAGTGCCGGTTTTTCTAGGTGAGGGTACCTAGTCTCGGGTTCTCCTAAGGTTCTGCTGACATAGTAAATTGGAAATTCCGTACCTTGTTCTTCCCGGACTAGGACTCCGCTTACCGCTATCTCTGAGACTGCCAGGTAAAGGTACAATCGTCCGTCCATCTTTGGTGTATGAAGCAACGGCGGGCTCGATAAATACCTTTTGAGTTTTTCCAAAGCCTGCTGGCATTCGGGGGTCCATGAAAAGTTGTTCTTCTTTTTAATAAGGCGAAGAACCGGTAGCTTCTATCGGACGACCTCAAAATAAATCGCCCTAGAGCGGCTATCCGTCCGGTCAACTTTTGCATGGCTCTCACATTGTCTACGACCATGATGTTCTCGATGGCCTTGATCTTTTCAGGGTTGATCTCGATTCCCCGATTCGACACCATGAATCTGAGGAATTTACCCGAACCCACTCCAAACGCATACTTTTTCGGGTTCAGCTTCATGTTGTACTGCTTCAGTACGTTGAATGTTCCTATAAATGTCTTAAATAGTCGTCTGCTCGCAGGGACTTAACTAACATGTCGTCAATATAAACCTTCATTGTCTTCCCTAGTTGTTTCTCGAACATTCGATTTACTAGGCGTTGGTATGTGGCGCCAGCATTTTTTAACCCAAATGGCATTACATTATAACAGTATATGCCATATTTAGTGATGAAAGAAGTTTTTTCCTGATCACCTGGGTCCATCCATATTTAGTTGTAGCCGGAGTATGCGTCGAGAAAACTAAGGGTCTCGTGGCCGGTAGTAGCATCAATCATGCGGTCGATGTTGGGCAAGGAAAAAAGAGTCTTTTGGACATGCTTTATTCAAGTCTTTATAATCTACACACATTCTTAATTTATTCCCTTTCTTAGGGACTACCACTACGTTAACCAACCAATCTGTGTATTTAACCTCCCGATTAGACCCTATCTTTAGAAGTTTAGTTACCTCATCCCTGATGAATACATGTTTGATTTCGGACTGAGGCCTCATTTTCTGTTTGACCGGATGAAACTTCGAATCTAGGCTCAACTTGTGAGTGGTTATCTCCGATGGGATACCTGTTATATCAAGGTGGGACCAAGCGAAGCAGTCTTCGTTAGTTGTAAGAAATTGAATAAGTTTTGTCCTTAGCTCAGAGCTCAACCCTGATCCCAGGTATACCTTTCATTCGGGTAAGTCTTCTCGCAACGTAACTTGTTCCAGTTCCTCGACAGTCGGTTTAGTGGCATCGGAATTATCGGGGGTGATAAAAGATCTGGGAATCCCATAATCATCATCCTTGATATATACTTGTTGTTCCACATTTGCCGAAGATGGTATCTGTGATTGCTATTTTATCCTGCTTTCGATCACTTGGTTTGGAACCGTTGGTATTGGCGTCACCTCTTCCACCGTGAACATTTCTTTCGTGGCTGGTTGCTCCCCGTAAACTATTTAACTCCATCGAGCATCGTAAATTTCAACGCCTGGTGCAGTGTCGAAGGCACCGCCCTCATGTCATGGATCTATGGCCTCCCGAACAGAGCATTGTATCTCATGTCTCCTCCGATCATACAGAGCTTTGTTTCTCGAATGGTTCCAGCGGTATTTATTGGCAACATTATCTCACCCTTGGTGGTCTCACATGCCATGTTGAACTCGTTAAGTACTCGGACTGTAGGAACGATCTGGTCTAACAGGCCGAGTTGCTCCACGACCCATGATCGAATTATATTGGCCGAGCTACCGGGATCGATTAACACACGTTTTACTCTAACTTTATGTATGAGTACAGATATTACCAGTGCGTCATTGTGGGGTTGTACAATTCCTTCCGCATCCCCTTCGTTAAAAGATAAAGTTCCCTCTGGCGTGTAATCCCGAGTGCGCTTCTCCCTAGTAATGAATATTTTGGTGCGTTTCAACATTGGCCCTTGAGGGTTATCGACTCCACCGATAATCATATTGATCACGTGTTGAGGTTCTTCCTGGCCTGTCTATTTGTCAGAGTTCCTGTTCCCGAAATAATTTTTGGCTCGGTCACTCAGGAATTCTCGAAGATGTCCGTTACTGAGTAGCTGAGCTACTTCCTCTCTCAATTGCCGACAATCTTCCGTTCTATGACGGTGAGTGACGTGATATTTGCATATTTGATTAGGATCCCTTTGGGTCGGATCGGATTGGAATGGTCGAGGCCATTTAACATCTTTGATGCGACCGATAGCCGATACAATGGTGGCAGCATCGGCATTAAAGTTTTACTCAGATAATTGCGGTGCTTCTTTATGCCCCATAGGCCTTTCGAATCTGCTTTTGGTCATGAGCCCCCGGCTGCTCTGACCTCGGTCACTTCTACTTTCATGTCTTAAGGAGTTTTTGCCCGGATATGCCGATTTTTATGTCCCATTGATATGGCTGATGTCGATCTCTATTTGATCTTGGTTCGCGATAAATATCCCTTCTGATTTTGTCATAAGCTCTAACGGGGTAAATGGATCCCGAAGGGGTTCCGAGCTGATCGTCTTCGACTTTGATTTTCGACTGGTACCGATTATGTATGTCAGCCCATGTGACAACCAGGTACTCTATGAAGTTATGCTTTAGTTGCTGTGAAGCCGCTGAGCTTCGAACATTGAGTCCCTGAGTGAAAGCTTGAACAACCCAATCGTCAGTGACTGGTGGCAGATCCATCCGTTCCATTTGGAACCGGGACACGAACTCTCTGAGCTTCTCGTTATCCTTTTGCCTGACTTTGAAAAGGTTCGATTTTCGTGTTTCGACCTTGATGGCACCTGCATGTGCCTTCAGAAAAGAATCTGCAAGCATAGAAAATGAGTCAATAGAATTAGGAGGTAAGTTGTGATACCATGTCATGGCTCCCTTTGACAGGGTCTCCCCAATTCTTTTCAAAAGAACGGATTCGATCTCATCATCCTCAAGGTCGTTCCCTTTGATAGCACATGTATACGCGGTTACATGCTCGTTTGGTCGGTCGTTCCGTTATACTTGGGGATTTCGGGCATACGGAATTTTTTGGGGATTGGTTTCGGAGCCGCGCTCGGTGAAAAAGATTTTTGCACGAACTTCTTGGAATCTAGGCCTTTTAACATCAGGGGTGCCCTTGGGATTTGATCTACCTTGGAGTTATAGGTTTCCACCTTCTTGTCATTTGCCTCGATCTTCTTCTCCCCTGATTCTATTCGTTTTGTCAGTTCTTCGAGTATCTTCATAATTTTGGGGTTTCCCCCTGATTCAAATTCATTCGACCTTCCTACGGTTGATCCATCCTTGCGGGTGATTTCCAGGGAGGGGCCGGGCTCAACCCTGTTCGAGATTTGGCTTCGATTTTGTAACTGAGCTATCGCCACCTGTTGGGCTTATAACATTTCGAAGATCATCCTGAGGCTGATCCCGTCCCTTTCAATGTTTTGGGAATTTTGAGTTACTGATCGGACTCCCCTATGAACGCTATTTGAGGGGTCAGTAGGCTAATCTGCATCGACCGCTACATGTGAATTAGCATTGATCGGAATTTCGTCACCGGGCGCTACGTTATTATTTTCTCCTTGGTGATCGAACTCGTTGTCAACGTGCAGAGCTGCCGATTGAGAGTTTGAAATTTCAGTATTATAGCCTGGAATCAAAGATACTTCAAAGAGCAAGTGTGAATCAATATGTGTTATGGAAATTTGTATCAAATATCCACTATTAACCTTAGCCCCACGGTTGGCGCCAAACTGTTTACCCAAAAAATCGATAACAATTGAATTTATACATGATACGTGACCTAATTTGATACATCACGAGTAATACAACTAAAACTAAAATTAAGTAATAAACGAAAAGAATGTAAATCACCCAAGCTAGACACTGTTGATCGTTGGTTGATCCTTCTTGGGCAGGGATTGATTATAATAGAAATTAGAACAAGATAATGAAATAATGATTCAAGAGAACAATCTATAGTTGTCTTTATCGATGATTAGAAAAAGTCCCCTTACAACCCCCCCTTACAAATAATTAGACCTCCCTCTTTATATAGTAGGGAAATCCTACATTTGGTATAACTCTATTTAAGGTAAAAAAAAAAAAACTCTTGATTTGCTAATTAAGCGGTTCCATTTATTTGTGCCGAGATTCCTGCCGCGATGCTTGATCATTACGGATATTCTAGCTTTAGTTTCGTTGCTCTCCCCTCGAGCATTTTCGGGGTCGGGATGGATTTCGGACCACGGGCTCGGTGTTCTCGAGGTCGGACATTCTGGCCTCTTGTTCTGCTTCGATGAAACTCGGGGTCGATCTTCAACCCTTCGCATTCTGAACCTGACCTGTATTACAATAGTCGATCCCGATTTCAACCATATATAGTCGAGCCCGATTTCGACCACATACAGTTAGGCCCGACTTCGACCGTATACACAACCCAAGGATGAGACTATTGAACATGTATTTATCACTGGTGATCTAGCTACTAATATATGGAATTTTCTTGCAGGTCTTATGGTTGTCCATATGGGAGGTCGAAATATAATCTCTATGATGCATAGCTGGAATGGCACAAAGTGAAGGAATTCCCAGCAGAGGCTACTAGTTTAATCAGTCTCAATATTCATATTCTGGGAATTATGAAAAACAAGATGCTCTTCCAGATATGGAGAAAAAAGAATATCTACATCTAGAATAATCAGTGAAGTTCTATTCCATACGAAAGTTCTAATGAAGAAGAGAGGAATTATCTTTGACTTCTCATGGGACTAGCAAAAGATCTGCAGGGAGATGGAGTCTATCACCGTCAATCTTATACGTAGAATTGTAAATTGGAACAAACCTCCTTATTTTTGGTTGAAGACAAATACATATAGTAGCAGCAAGAGCACAACCAAGACATCATGACTAGGAGGAGTTGTTAGGAACAGAATCAGAGAGCTAATTTAGGCATTTGCTAAAGCTCTAAGGTTGTGCACTAACAACTGTGCTGAAGTCCTTTGCTGTAAATTGGTGTATACTTATGAAAAAGCAACATGTTATCCTAGAATTAGATTCACAATTTGTGATGTATATGTTACTAGGAAAGATCAATGCTCCATGGAGTCTTGAATATGCAGTCCAATCAATGAAACAGGGTATAATGAAGCAAAATATCATGATTCAACATTGTTATAGGGAAGCTAACCAAGTAGTTGATGCGTTAGCTAAACATGGTGCAACCTTACAACAATTCAACTCCCCAGAAATCTATTACAGGAAGGAGGATATGCCAGCAGAGGCCAGAGGTCCATACACTTTGGACAAAACGGGAGTACCTTCTTTAAGAACCAGGAACGCAAAACATAGTTCCATATTTCCTCTTTCTTCTTAATGTATATGATGTTACAGTGTAACAGGACGAACTTTTCCCATGCTAGTTTTGTGGTACATAATGAAACCCGAGTTGTAGTATTAACAGTTGGACCTATATGTCTTGCCCAATTCACAAGTGCAATTCGAGGAGGTAAGGTCTCATATTCCCCTTACTTTTTGGATACTAATTTATGTCAATGCCAAACCCCCAGCACCTATAGGCCAATATAGCCTGAGGTGAAACTAGCTTCAATCAAAAAATAAATAAAAATGAAAAAATGCCATTAAGTAAAATTACAAGACTATTACTGCAATTTGTTTGGGATTTAATTAGATCTTATTGAATTCATTTATCTTGCTAAGAAAGAATATAAATTTCAAAATATTTTTTTCTTCGGAAAAAAAGGTAATATGGTATTCTAAAAGCCCGAAATAGTGCAATTACAAGAGCGTGATTACCACACGCCCTACTATCGTATGTCCGTTCAAAGCTGAAATGCATAACATAACGGTATTGTGGGTAGTACATACAAAACAAAAGAACCAGACATTCACACAACTTTGTAAAATGACCATATTGCCCTCCAGCTACATTCCGAGAGTCCTTTGCCACTCGGCCCGCTGAGACAACTACTGAATCTAGCACTCATCAAGCCATTGACACGTAAAATATTTCAACTATTTTACGAGCACGATTCACTAGCATTTTTTCTTTTTATTTTTCGCAACTAGCATATTTTTCTAAACCTTTTAATTTTTATAAATTTATACCTTTCAATTTTTTTTTTTTTATTAATTTACCTCATATAGGCCCCGATTAATTCTAATTTGCGTTATGTAAGACTTATTAAAAGAGGAAGCACTTAATGGAAAGCTAGAAATCTGTGTTAAGCCGTATTTTGCAACCTAAGGATTTAAATCGGGATTGAGTTCGGGAGTCGATGACCAAGTCTGGACAACCAAAAATTGAAAAAATTATCACTCTGAGAGAAAAGCATTATTGTGCGACGCGGTGCGATGCGGCAGTGCATGTTAAGATCCCTACTGAAAGTGTCACGCCCCGAACCTGGGCTTGGACATAATACGGCACCCGGTACCTGATTACATGTGACCGAGAAAACCAACTGGCTGATTGAATCAACATGTGATATCATAACATACTGAATGCGAAAGATAAACTAATACATGATGATATACTGAAAGTATGAATGATATAAATTAAAGTCCGGAAACACTACTATAAGTATGAAACATATCTGAAGCCAACATTGCTTAACATGAAAAGCATGTGACTCTGTCTAACTGTTACTCTAGTCTATGAAGCCTCTAATGAAGTACTGAAAACACTACTATCGGTAAATACATAAAGTCTGTAAAAGCAATGGTAATTCCCCGAAAGAACTGGGGCTCACAAAATAGCTGGTACAAAAATCCTAGTGCTTTGAATCGTCAACCTGTAAATCATTACCTGTATCGTGATACGCAGGTCCCAGGAAAAAGGGACGTTAGTACATTTGAATAGCACTAGTAGGTAAAGCAACTGAAAGAAAGAATTATAAATGCTGAAACTAATACTCTGAGCTGATAACTGAGAATTGATAATTGATAACTGAAATGATAACTGTTGAAACTGAAACTGAAATGATAACTAATAGCTTATAACTAATAACTGATAACTGATAACTGAAATGATAACTGTTGAAACTGAAACTGAAATGATAACTGATAGCTGATAACTGATAACTGATAACTAAAAACTGAACTGAACAGAGGAAGTAAGGATATGAATACTCCCTCTTTTGAATGATGAACAACTTATTTATCTGAATAAACTACGGCCTCGGGCCCAATATATATGTGCACAAGCTATGGCCTCAGGCCAAGTATACGTATACATAACTACAACCTCAGGCCCAAAAATGCATAAAGCATCAACTACAGCCTCAGGCCCAAACATGCATAAAGCTTAAACTACAGCCTCAGGTCCAAATATGCATAAAGCATATAAACTATGGCCTCAGGCCCAAATACAGGTGTTCAACATTCAAGAATTTAAATTCAGGAATTGAGAATCATACTGCAATATATGATGCTAAAATAATGAATCATATTGAGTTACATGATACTGGAATACTGAATAGGACTAGACTGAGATATGTATTCTTGAATTGATTATGAATAATAAAACTTCAATTTTTTATGACATGCTGAGTAATCTAGACTGCGACTCATGGGCATCAAACCCGAGTCTATATTGATTACTCACTGAGCTCACAACGTTCAGAATGAAATTCATGAACGAGTTATGAAGCTATAGAATAAAATTTCTGCAACTATTCAAGGAACTAGGCTTAACTATATTTCTGAGGAAATTAGTAACGTCGTAAAAGAAATGTAGTGTAGGGAGAATCACTAATATTCTCAAACATAGAGAGTTAGCCTCACATACCTTGACTCTGGTCCTTTTAAGCGTATCATAATGTTCGTCGCCTCTTTCAAGAGGAACCAATATCAGCACTAATGCTTATGTTTTAGTCACTAAGGCATTGTATAAAATACCTAATGGCGTAAAGCCTCATAGCCCTTAGTAATTGGTCTTTTCTTCACCAAGTTCTCATTCTAATACTTCTAGGTGATTCTAAAATCCCAAATAGATGTAACTAACACTATTTCTCATCACCCAAATGCTTACAACAATCATAAGTCAACAACCCAAAACCCTAGCATAGTTCATATGGTTCTCTTTATCAAATCCATTTACTATTATCTTAAAACTCATCAATTCATAGTTATAAATTATTAGGGAGTACAAACATTACCTTTTGAAGTTCAATCCTCTTGAATTCGAGTTCTAGGGTTTCTTTTATCAACAATGGTGTCTCGATCGAATATCTATTGATTTGAAGGATTTACCTATGTTAAGGTGTTGGAGAACTGAAATTAACTTAGAATCATCTTTAGAAATCACCTTGGATGATGGAGAGACCTTGGGGAAGTTGGGTTCTTGAGATCTTCCCTTTCTTGAGCAAACTTGCGTGTTTGAGGTGTGAGGGACGAGGTAGGGTTTAAATAAGTGTACGCGTCCCAAAAATTGAGGAGAAAATAAAAGTAGCTAGGATAAACATTGTCGGCGCGGGGCATCATCTGAGGCGCCAAAATAACTGTGCATGGCGCCATCAGGGGCGCCAAAACTACAATGCCTTGCACTGTCAGGGGCATTGACTTTGATGCCGTGGACAATGCCTTGCACTGTCAGGAGCGCTGAGGTTAATGCCCTGCACAGTGCCTTGCAATGTCTATGGCCGTGAGTTTTTATGGGCTTGCATTGTCTATGGCTATGAGTTTTCATGGTCTTGCACTGTCTAAGGCTATAAGACGTACCTCCCATAAACTTAATCGATGCTATCGAATTTTATGCACCTCACTATCAGTCTTGATTCCAAAACAACGGTTTCCACCCATACTCATCCCGATAGGACTTCACATGTTAAAAGATCCTCAATTAATGCATCCATAAATAAGTCAGATTTACGTACTGTTAATGAAAGTACTAGCCCTCTGAAGATTGCCTCTGGAACGGCTCTTGGGACGACGTGAGGCGCGCTGCGCCTGTCCATTTTTCTTAGAGTAATTTCCTACTTCAGCTTGGAAAGAGTAGTGGGAACCACTTCTACACGGTATAAAATACCAAAATTACATTTTTGAGAGGATCTTTGACGTCCGAAAGATGGAGAAGCAACTAAGGCAAGAAGACACAAGAGTTCATCAAGATTTTAGCCAACAATCGGTGCAATATGAGAGTTTGTATCAAATCATTAGCATTGATGTTTTCTATCTCTTAAAACCTTCTTGAGATGACTTTTTCATTAACTATGGAGTAATTTTGCTTAGGGTCTTGACAGATACAGTGTATTGATAATTTGATTAAGGAGTCGATTCTTGACAATTGCGTGATTTAATTGATGGAGTTTTGAATTGTATTGTGAAGTTATGGATTATTTGATTTAACCAAAAGAAGAGTTTCATATTGAATTTTTTTACATCTGATGCTCTAGTTTAAATTCATAATTCAACTAGGTAATCGAAAGAGCCTCTTAAATTGTTATTCGAACTGGAAATAGGGAAATATTTGTGAGAAGTGACCCTTTAGACTAAAACTATCATTATATTCATTGCAATTGTTCATCGTGCTTCAATTGGATTATTTTTTGAAATTAAAGTTTAATCGAAAGAGGAACCTTAATTGCATGTGTAATCTAATTATCTGGTGAATTCGTGAGAATTAGCAGTATTATAGAGTGAACTAATTCAACAATCTGATTCCGAGTCAATTATCTTGCACCTGTCTAGTCACTTACATTATTTCTCTCACTGACATTCTGTGTTGCTCAAATTTTGTCTTTCGTGATCAATTGATAATTGCTTAAATTTCAGTAGTTAATTGTAGTTGATAATCATTCCAGTCTAGTATCAATTTCCAGGATAGTAATTAACTAAAGATTATTCGAACACTGTTTAAATCCAATCCCTGTGGAGACGATAATTAACTATACTATCTTTGACTAGCTAGCATAAATTTCGTATTATGTTTTGCGCTTGTCAAAATTTTGGCGTCGTTGCCGGAGATTGGCAATCAATAGTATTTAAAATAGTTTTTTTGGTACTAATTCAGGAACTAATTTTGTTTCTTGTATTCAGGTTTTCTCACTTATGTGCAGGAAACATGTTTAACTTCTCTGGTGTATGACTCGATCTTTGTCAAATGAAGTGATACCTTATAAATCGGAGTAGGAGAAACACTTGCAACAACTGAGAAAATAAATATGATTCATCAAAAATTTCTTGGGGCAATCTTTAACCCAAGAACACATGGCAAAGAACGATGATGATGGAGTCGATTTGGCTGCAAGAGAAGTAGCCCAACGAGCAGAAGTAGCTGGGCGGGCAGTTGCCGAAGAAGCTCTAGTAGATGATGAAACTGTTAATGGGAATGGAGGACGGAAATTCAACTTGAACCGGCCTCTTGTGGAAGATGCATTGGAAAAATGTGCGGGCATATCACTGGGAGATTATGCCAGACCGGTCTACAACCAATGACAGTCCAGTGTGAGATCCCCACCCATTGATGCTAATAATTTCAAACTCAAGCAGGGAGTCATCCAGACCATTCAAAATAATTGTATCTTCAGAGGCAAACCCAACGAAGATCTTAACAGTCATCTGATGGACTTTGATGAGATCATGAACACATTCCGCTATAATGAAGCATCACATGATGCTATCTACCTCAGAGCATTTCCATTCTCACTAAAGGATGATGCAAAGCAGTGAACCTACGGGGTCTATCTGTACGTGGGAAGAGATAACTACTAATTTTCTAGACAAGTACTTCTCTGCTGCTAAGACTGGAAAGATGAGAAAGGAGATTCACAATTTCAGTCAAGGTGAATGAGAAATTGTGTTCGAGGCTTGGGAACGGTTTAAGGAGCTTCTACGAAGATGTCCACATAATAGGATGGAGCAATGGATGCAATTCTAGGATTTCTGGGATGGCTTAGCTCCTGCATCAAGAAGGGTACTAAATAGTGCAGTGGGAGGCCCCCTTATAAAGAAAACTCCAGAAGAGATTGTCCCTCTTTTGAATGAATATCTGAAGATACAGATCAATGGCCTACTGACCAAGGTGAACGAAGAAGGTCAGCAGGTGTGCACCAAGTAGAATCGACTGTTGCAATGCAGACCCAGATAACAACTATGGCTAAGGACATCAAAAAGTTAACACTGTCCCAGATGCAGAGTCAACCACATGCAGGATGTGATATCTGCGGAATGAGATACCCAACACATGAGTGTCAAACCTCCGCTGTAGAGAAAGAAGTGAATGTAGTGGCAAACTTCAGCAGAGGTAACTACCAAGGAGTTAATAAGTTCAACTCCATGGGACAGAGATATCCAGGTTTCTCATGGAGCTCTTCAAGTGGTAGTCTAAATTCATGGAAACAATAAAATCCTGGAGCACCAGGGCAAAGACCTCTTGGTTTTTAAAATCAGCAAAGGTAATACCATCCTCCACAGCTTAACCATTCGAGTCTAGAAGATCTAATGAAGATGTTCATCAATAAATCAGATGAGAAATATGGAGATAGGTGCACTATTTAAAAACTTGTGAGAGCCACTTGTAAGGAATTGAAGGAAATAAAAATGAAGTTGCTTGAAAAAAAGGTTTGTATATGTATTAGAAAGAAATTGATTCCTTGCTAGTGGTAGTTCTAATCTTATTTGTGATTAAAGAAATTGGGACTTAATGTTATTATATTCTGAAAGTTGGGGTTTGGTACAACACAAGTGGTGGGTTTTAAAATGTGAAATTGTATGTATTAAAGTGTTGAAGGAGGTGTAGTCACTATTATCCAAATTGTATCCTACTCGTTCCGCAACCTACATTATAACAAAAATAAAGTCCTACTTGATATTTGACTGAACAAGCTCAATTAGTAGATATTACACTACGGCCAAGCTTATGGTACGTCTTATGTGGCACATGAATTTTAATTCTGAGAGTGAGTAAATTCCTTCTATGTTGAGTTTCTATTTGGTCTTGAATTTTATTATGTGTGAAACTACTCTCCATTTTTTATGTGAGGGCACATGATTTGCGAAGAAAATGTAAAGTCTTTAGCATATGTATTAGAGTAAGTGGGTAGGTTTTGAAACATGCGTGGTGCTTTTGAGTCGAGTCTTGAGGCTAGAATGTTATTGTATGATGCTTAATCTGCTTTAAATATTCTTGACATGATAGGTTAGGAAAGTTGTTTGATGAAAAGGTCATCTCTATGTGAAGTGTAGTTTGATTGCTCGAGGACGAACAATAATTTAAGTGCGGTATGTTGAAAGGAGGCTACAAACCAGTATTTTAGCGGTATTTTTACTCTAATTACTGTACTTTACTTATGTTTGAGCTTAAATGATGGTGATTTGGACTTATTACGTGTTTTATGCCCTGCAGGAAATGATTCCGAGTTAAAAAGATAAATTGGAGCAACATCGAATAAGTTGAAGCTTTGAAGTCTGAGTAAAAATTTAGAAATTTAAACCCGGATTGCATTCGAGGGTCGATGACCAAGTTTGGATAAGCAAAAATTGAAAAACAAAATCACTATGAGAAAAAAGCACTGCAGCGTCGCGTGGGACGCCGCATGGTGCAATGCGGCAGTGCATGTGAAGATCCCCGCTGAAATTAACAACCCTCTGAAGATTGCCACTGGCGCGGCGCTTGGGACAACACGAGGCGTGTCGCGCCTGTCCATTTTTCTTAGAGTAATTTCCCACTTCAGTTCGAAAAGGGTAGTTCCATTCGGACCCTCTTCTACGCAGTATAAATACATCAAAAATACGTTTTTGAAAGGACTTTTGACCTATGAAAGATGGAGAAGCAACTAAGGCAAGAAGACACAAGAAATCATCAAGATTTTAACCAACAGTTGGTGCAATATGGGAGTTTGTATCGAATCATTAGCATTGATATTTTATATGACTTTAAACCTTCTTGAGATGACTTTTTCTATTGCTATGGAGTAATTTTCCTTAGGGTATTGACAAACACGGTGTTTTGATAATTTGATTAGGGAGTCGATTCTTGACAATTTCTTGATTTAATTGATGGAGTTTTGAATTGTATTGCGAAGTTATTCATTATTTGATTTAATTGAAAGAGAACATATGATGCTCTAGTTTAAATTCATGATTTAACTAGGTAATCAAAAGAGCTTCTTGAGTTGTTAATCGAACTAGAAAATAGGGAAATATTCGTGAGAAGTGACTCATTAGACTAAAACCATCATTATATTCATTGCAGTTGTTCATCGTGCTTCAATTGGATTATTTCCTGAAATTAAAGTTTAATCGAAAGAGGAACCTTAATTGTAAGTTTAATCTAATTATCTGGTGAATTCGTGAGAATCAGCAGTATTATAGAGTAAATTAATTCTAGAATTGGATCCCCAGTCAATTATATTGCACCTGTCTAGTCATTTACCTTATTTCTCTAAGTGGTATTTCTGTGTTGCTCAACTTTTGTCTTCCGTGATCAATTGATAATTGCTTAAATTTCAGTAGTTAATTGTAGTTGATAATAATTCAAATCAAGTGTCAATTTTCCTGGATAGTAATTAACTAAAGATTATTTGAACACTGTTTAAATCCAATTCATGTGGAGACGATAATTAAACTATACTATCTTTTACTAGCGAGCATAAATTCTTGTTGTGTCAGCGCTCTATATTAGAATATTTTCTACACTCATATATCGAACCCGAAACCTCTTATTAAGGACGGACTTATCATATCATATCTATCTTAGCAGAATTCTTAGTGTTATACTTTTCAAAAGTTTTAAGCATGTTCATCCACATTTTATTTTGAAAACATTATACTCCTTACGTATCAAATTTTCAAGTTTAATTGGGCATTCTGCTAGAAGGTTGTCTTAGTTTACGAATAAACGGGTTTACCAAAGAATGAAGGGAATTATAATCACGGATAAAATTCCAGTAGACCTGAATTTTAGGTATTTGAAAATGAAAAAACAAGTACTTCTTCTGTTGGCAGTATCGGCACCGAATTACCATCTTGGGATTGCAATGTATGTTTTGTAATTTAGGAGTAGTACTTTGTTGGGACATATCAGATATTATAGACTTTACAAATAACATCAGTAATATAATTGTCAACTACGTAAAACTCTCGTTTGTTCAAGTATCACTTATCATACTTTATATTCTATCCATCTATAATTCACTTTTTTACTCTCTTTGTGAGGTTATCATTTAATTATATTAGTATATACAATTTATCGTTTATATACAAAATAATATATTAGATACCAATCTTATCTATTTTAGGCTCTCTCCCGTAGGTGTTGAATGGACTGAAATTCAATTTTATTACGTATACTCTCTATCGTAAAAATAGCCTTAGGCTCTACATTTAATTATTTATTTCTCCATTCAAAAATCTGTCGTGAGCTATGAAGTTAAATAATACAAAAGCAAAAATGAAACAATAGTTTGTTCGGAAATAAAAATTTGTAGTCCTTCTGTGTTTTCTAGAACAAACATTGCAGCCAACGACATGACAACGTTGGGACTTGTCTTGTGAATTCGAAGCCCTGGCTTAAGAGTTCATTTACTTAAAATTGATGTGGTTGCTACATTAACTACTAGAAATTGAAAATCGAATCTTGTGAAATTATTATTTGTTTGGATTAGGTTTTGTTGTAAATGATTGGGAATATTCTTTGGAGTTTTTATCTCAATCTTGAAAGAATTTGGTGATGACTCGATGTGGTTTTGGTTGGAATTTCAGATTGAAACTCGAAGAAGAAGACATAAACAAATTGTATATATTTTGTATATTAGGTGTAGAAATGGCATACAAAATATGTACAACTAACATAATTGTATATAAATTATATGTAAATTATAGTTTTTGACCGGATTAAGTTGTAGATAAACTGTAGATTTTGACCTGATTTATATAGATTTTGTAATAAACTTTAGTCTCTTTTTGTAAATATGAGAACTTAGATAAAGTAGGTACATAAGTTTAAAATATGGTATATATACGAAAAAGTCCATTATATCTATCTATATTATATTAAAAGTCTTTTTAATAAAATATCGTTCGCCTTTTTTACTCTTTAAATATAAAATTTACATAATAAACAATTAATTTATTATTTTTCTACTATTTAGGACGTCAAAGATGATTACAATTTTTCCAATAAAATTATTTCTTATTTGATATAGGTTGGAAGTCTTAATATATAGGATTTAAAATCATTAAATTTTTACCTTATAATATTTGTTAAAGAAAAAAGGAAAACCATCGACAGCCCAATCAACAACTAAACCACAAAATCATTTTTTTTAAATAATGCAAAAGCATCCCAACACCAAACCACAAGAATTTGTACTAAAATGATACTATATAAATAATAAGGTTTTCCAAGCACGTCCACCGTTCCTTGACATGGTAATAGATCCAACCATCTAATCCAATTGTATTTAAGCACAATTTCACAATTTTTAAAAATTAAAATTACTAAACTACGATGTTTCATTTGGTTCTATTCAAAGATGATTTTTTTTATCTTTGTGATAATGATTTATTCTTTACAAATATGTAGGAAACAAATTTTCATAATATTTCTTATTAATTAAAGAAATAGAATATTCACATTTTGTTTGTGAGAAAAAAGAAAGTGTCACATATCAGTTAGATGATCCTGTTTTTATCTTCTAGAACGAACTTGAGAATATATAGCTTTCAAGAAAAAGAAGAAAACTTAAATATTCAAAGGTTATGTATTAAACTTAAAAAAATGTATGATAACTAGTGAAATTGAAGTAATTAAATTCAAATTGAGTTCTTATGGTATAGAGTTTCTTCTTATGTTGAATTGCTAGATAGGATCAACAATCATCATTTCAGGAACTTAATTATACTTTTTCCTTTAGTTTTATTTTATTACTCAAATACAAGTTTTAATATAATATTTTTGTATTTTAAAAAGATAATTATATTTATTAAGACGAAGTACGCACAATACTCGTATCTCAAGACTAGTTATAATTTAAAGTGACAACAAAAAATTTGTCTATTTTTAACATCACGTATGTCGAATTGCTGAACTGGCACTACTTTTTATTCTTTACTTTTTCTTATAATCTCAAAAATAGCCTTCACTACCAATAGTCCTAATTCTCTTTCCTTCTCCTATTGTCTATTGGTAAAGGCTAAATATATAAACGAGAAAAGGTTTAAATATACCCTTTATTATATTTTGCGTTTAAATATATTTATTGTCACATTATTGGTTCAAATATACCCTTTGTCTGTTAAGTTTGTTCAAAGTGAACATCCAATCATACGTGGCATTGATATTTGATGAGGTGGATGCCACATGGCATGCCACCTTAGCGCAAAGACTAAAATTTGAAATACAATATTTTTCATGTAGCGGTAATGGTGGCAATAGTGGTGGAGGAGAAATAATTTTTAGTGGTAGAAAAAAAATAAAAGAGAGGGGTAAAATGGGTTAGGGGCGTTGAGGTGGCAAGCCATGTGACATACACCTCATTAAGTATCAGTACCACGTAGGAATGAATATCCACTTTGGATAAACTTAATTAAAAAAGGGTATATTTGGACCAATAATATAACGATAAAGGTATATATAAACTCAAAATATAACGAGGAATGCATTTAAATTTTTTAAAATAATACAAAGGTACATTTGGCCCTTTTCCGTTTCCAATTATTCCATCTATGAAGATGAACTAAGAGTTAATGCCATTTTGTAAAGAATCTTGCAGTAATCAGCTAATTTATAATTTTAATAGATTCAAGGATATTTTAGTGATTGTAACTTTTCACCAAAAAGCAAATAAATTTCTACCTCGAACTCGATACTGATGTGAAAAGAGTTCGACATCAATCGTTTAATACAAAGACCTCGCATACGGATGTCTAGCAAATATGAACTTGTAGTTTTAAGGGCAAATCTATCCAAATTTTGAAGTGTGAGATTTGTAGTCGTAAAAATTAGACAAAATGTTATTTACTAGGAAAACAAGAAAAGTTCAAACAATTAAATAGTGGGTTCAATTATATGTATAACAACTTCTAGGTTGGTAGCAACAGCAACAAATTACAAAGCACCTAGTGAATAGTGAATAGTGAATAGTGAACCTTCTAGGTTGGTAGCACAGCTGCTTAATGTTATATGGTGAAACCCTTCTTTTGTTTTACCTTCTCATGAAATATAGGTACTACCATGTATAATGTATGTATCCTAGGGAAATTAAGCTATGTAATAAACTTTCGTAGTAACTATATTACGAGTATCTTTTGCACCCACAAGAAAAGAATAATAATATTCACTCTGAAGTTCAAATTTCTTTCCGCTCCAAAACATCAAGACCAGTTATTTTAGAAATCAGAATAAACTGCAATTGCACAACCACTTCTCTCAAAAAGTTTGGATACTCCATACCAACATAATTAGTGCATGCATTAGCTCATACACTTAATTAAAAGGAAAAGATGGGTTGTAATCTGTTTCTTTTTCCAGCTTTCCTTTAGCACCTACTGGACCGAGATGGATGATTTTGCAATTTAAAGCCTTGAAATATCACTTGAAACATAGATCAAAGCATGAAGAGATACACAATGAATCATTAATAGAACAAAACATTCATTCAAGAGCCACAACTGCAGAGACAACACAGAAACATAGGACAAAGAAAGCAAATACAGCGCTTTGACAAAATAAGCACACACACAACAATGACCAGGTCTCTAAACAGAACAGTACGACACCAGCAAATTACTGCTTTATTATGCAGCATCAAAAGCACCAGCAGGTGCATTGGACATCTAGTTTCGAAAACCTATATAACTTGAATTATTGGTTGACGTAAACGGACACAACTGCACTAGAGACCATATCGTAAATAGATCAAAGGGAAAAAGAACCACGCATGCATTAAGTTACTCATCCTCAGTTTCCGACTCGGCACTCTGCAGCCATTCCACAAATGGCTTAACATTCTTCCAGATTGGGGAGAGTTTGTTGCTACCTTTCGATCCTTTCTCATACCACTCCACAATAAACTCCTCTTCCAGCATATCAACGTCATAAAGTGCTTTCAGAACCAACGCAACCTCCTTTACAGCTTCTGAGCTTGATTTTCCACAAAATGACTCAATAGCATGTAGTAGAGCTAGCTGCGAACCATCTTCCTGTAGAACAGCTGCAAGATAATTTTTTTTCTTGGTCACCTCCTTGGAAAAACCTTTTCCAACTCCACCAAAAAGAGCTTCAAACAATGCATCAACAATGCCTTGATGAGTTCCAGAAATAGAGCCCAAGAAGGACTTCAGCTGAGCCACAGATGAACCCTTATTCAGGTGTTCCTTGATTTCATCCGCAAGCCTCTCTTTAGCATCAACAAGCTTCTCCTTGGAATTACTACGCTTAACGCCATTGGTCTGTGCAACAAGCGACTCTTTGGAATTACTAACACCAGTGCCTTGCCCGTTGGCCTTGGGCTTCTCCTCACGTGCTGGTGAGCTTTTGCCAGACTTCTCTTCAGTTGCCGAAAGCATAACCATGCTAGCAGTAACAGCATTCAGCTGCTCCTGAATTCGCTGCTGTGCTGCTGCCATGGAGGTGTCAGTCTGCCATTCCACATCATCATCACTGTCAGCAGGTGGCACTTCGGTCTGATCAGCTTGGCTACCAGTGGGAGAGTGCTCCTCATCTGACACATTGGCCTTTTTCTTAGATATTTTTGACGAACCATCCTTTGAGGAACCTTTTTTCTTTGCAGCCTCTTTCTTGAGTTTCTTTGCCTCCTCATCTGCTGCTTCCCCTTCTTTGAGGCGTTCTTTTTCAGCCCTCCTCATTGCCTTCTTATCTTTAGATCCCTTCTTCTGCTCAGGAGGGTTCTTGAGAATAAATGTGGTGAGCTTGTCCCTCATATCAACATCAGAGATAAAGCCACACGCAGCACACTTAAGGGTTAACATCTGTGATTTTGTGATCAAAATCTCAGTTTCAGGATTCCCGCAGCCATAGCATTGAACATATTTCTTGATGAAGTTCTCAAGAAGTCCAGCAAGCTTTGCAGTGTCATGGGCACCATTAACATGAGAGGTACCTGTTTTCTCATCAAATTTAGACTGAGCTCCGAGTTCACAGCCAAAATACTTTGTGGTGTATGATGCTGGCCTGCCCAATGCCTTGGCAATGTCAACCATGTTCACCACATTAGTCTTGATGCCATTTCCACGACCTTCTATCTTTGTAATCATTCTTGGCATCTTATACCTGTAAAAGGCATCATCCTTGTTTCCAGCACCAATATTTTGCAAAGCCATTTTAATTTCACAATATTTGCTCTTTTAGCTTTATCAGAAGTGGTACAAGGAGCCTAAATCGATGAGGATTTCTTGGTCTATAGATGGGGCAGGCTGTATAAAGTGATCCTTACGATAGCGCTTGTGTGCTTGTGATGACTCCAAATGCATGCAGCCAACTTTATGAGAGAGTCTAGACGGAGGACAGTACTCTCCAAGCAGCCCAATTGATGACAGAAAGAGAGAAGCTCTTTCAGACATAAAAGAAGTTTCAAGCTTAACACCCTCCACTTTTGCTAACTGCAGATAATGCAGTTAATACCTGGAGAATTCTGAAACACAACAATGAAGAGTTAACTGCATGAATTCAGGATAATTAAAGCACAAAACTTAATTTTTTGGACCAACATTATCATATATTGAGGAGAAATGCTGTACACCAATACACAGTTCAAACTGCAACATCAAATAACAAATTAAATGAAGCAGAAAAACACCAACAGACAGGTGCTATTTTAATGATACAAGAATCTTCTCCTTAGCGAGGCAAAGGCCAAAGAACAAATAGCAATACAATACCTCCAACTGCACTTTCATTGACTTTCAATCACAATAAAATTGCATTCAACTTTGATATCCGAAACTATAAAATAGCTATCATCCATCAATGTGTAAAACTTTTATATTAGTTAAAAAAAATTCTTTTTATGTGGTAATCTCCATTCAATTAAGCTTTACTAAGGAGTAACACTAAGGTGTTATAGTGATCAATTGATTAAACTAATTGTTGGGCACCCTTGATAGATGGGCTTCCATTCAATTAAGCTTTACTATATATTGAATAGCCCGTATAATTAATTAAACTACAAGTTTAGAGCAAAAAGACCTTGATATGTGAACTAGGAAAAACAATCTCAAAAACAGTAAAGTTATTATACATTTTGAACAAGTTACAAAAAGTTTCATCATCCAACACAAAACTAACAAGTTGCTTCAAGTTTCCTGGGTATTATTAATAGAATAAAACACAATTGACTAATAAGCACATACTAAACAACAACAACTATGGTAACTTTAACAAAGAAAACTAAATAACACATTTTGGATAACTCACAAAAAAAAGGATGTAGATCTGACCATACTGTTGCTATGTAGGTAAATTTCAACAAAATAAAAACTAAATTAAATCCAAATATGAATTCCCAATATTCAATATCTGACCAATTAGATATGTAAAAAAAACCTAATACAAATAAAAAACAGAAAACATTCCCTCACCCCCCAACATACATTTGTAGGAGCTACCGATCTATGAAAAAAAACGAAAAATCAAAACTGAGTCTAACTTTAAGAGAGCTCTATGGTCAAAACAAAGAAACCCCAGATAACGAGAATTAGATCTAAACACAAAATCAATATATAAAACAAAAACAAAGAATAGCAATCAATAGAAGAAGAAGAAGAAGAAGAAAAACTGGGATTTCAGAATAAAGTGGATATATACCTTGAATGAAGAAAAGGGAGAAAGGAAGAGAGGTGGCGATGGAGAAGGAAGATTTGGTATTCTCAATTCTGTGGCTGTAAGTTGCGTCTACAGATGGAGAAAGAAAAGAAGGAGAGAAGATTTATAGGGAGAAAGAAAACCCTACGCCTCGAGGATTAGGTCATTTGGGTAACACTTTGAAATTTTGATTTTTCCTCTCCTTTTATTTATTGTTTCTTACATTTAAATGTTTTATTCCTTCTAAAATTTCAAATAATTTCCAATTTGCTCCGAGATTTGTTGTTACCCTCACGAGTTATATGTAAGGTGGAATATTATATTTTCTTTTATATGCTTTGTTTTGTCATAAAAAGTCTTATTCTCACACCTGCATGAATCATGATGCACGTTAATTTCTTACATTTATTATTGACATGCCAAGAGTTTCTAACTTCTTTATTACTCCATCAATTACTCATGAAAGTTGGGATTATCTATTTCATTATGCATAGGGGTACTTTGGTAATTACGAGGAATAAATTGGTAATTAAATGGAAAACACGACACTGTGTACTGCAGAAATTGTTGTTCGATTTTGCACAGTTTTTTCCAGCAGTGCTTCAAATGACTGGATTCTCTAAGATGTGTCGACGTTTAGTGATCTGAGAGAGGCGCAGTTCCATGTTGGTTTAGAGATTTAGCTCTGTCAATTCATTCCATCGATGTTCCTCGTTTTACTACTGTCGTTCTTAAAAAGTTACCAGATAACTATTCTTGAAATTCCTGTGCCTTTCGCTCTCCTTTTAACCGATTCTACACATGCACCTGAAGAAGATGGGCAAGAGAGAAAGTAAGTCTCCACCTTGAACAACTATTTTACTCTTTCTCTTACCCATCTTATGCATTTGTTTTGTTTGCTCCTCCTTTTGGCCTTGGAGCAAAGATTTTGATTTCATTTCAAAATTTCTATATTTTGGTTATTCTTAATTTCTTGATGGGCATTTAAACATATGATTCTATTTTCTTAAATAATTCACTTGAGAAAAATTGAGGAGCATATTGATACTGAAAGTACTTCAAAAAGAACGAATGATACAACACTCGCATCAGCCTTATTATTTTTTCCTTTGGAATTGGAATGGTACAAGCTTGGACTTATTTTGATTTCTTATGCATTACTTTTACCAATATACTTTATATCTAAAAAATATTTCTGCTTATTTTTCATTTGAGGTGATGGTGTTTTTCTATGTTTCTATTATTAATATGTTGTTCATCTTGAAGTCAGTGATTCATTTGCGTTAAACTTGTTCCAGATTGATTTTCCAGGCTAAAATGGCAAGAATTTGCAGTGTTACTGGAGAATGTCGGTCCATCAAATTTCTTTTACAAGTTTGTTTAACTCTTGGTTTGTATTTATGTACAGTGAATGTACATGTGCATAGGGTGGTAATAGCATAAAGAGAAGCTTAGCTAACTTAGCTGGGTGACCATATGCCTTGTACATTCTGTACCTTTCCTATGTGTTATTTCGAGCTTAACTTGTTCTCATGCTCATATCTCAAGGATGTACTTGAGGTATACTTGTCAGGATTCCATCTTTTGCTGACTCATGAGTATAACATATGCCTAATAAGTAGAGTTCACAAGAGCAAATTAGTGTTGTTCAACAACTATACTCTAAACTTGTAAAGTTAAGTTTGGGCTGACATAACTCAGATTTTTCATGTCTTTTACCCATTTACATTGTATTTGGATTTTATTATGAAAATAATCTTCTGAATAATGTTACTTACCAAATCCAAGTAATTAACTAATAAGCTCCAAGTCATACAAGTGGATTTACAATTACAAGATACTTAGAACTAAGCCCACCAAATTCATTATCATCGCTAGGAAGAAACAAATAACTCATTAGTAATATCTTCAATGAAACACAAGCTATCAAATTATAGGAACCCACTCACTAAATCTTAAAATGTACATGGAAAGAAATCACATTTTTATATTTGAGAAAAGAGTCAAACTGGCTCGTATACTATTCAAATCGAGCAATTTTGTCATCTATCACACTTTTAATCGTTAAGAAAAAGTCTCAATGGTTCTTTAGTAATAGAAGAACTACACGTTGAAAAGAAAAAACTTGTACACTATCAAGATAAAGTTAAACCAACTGTTTGAGAGGATCTAAATGATTTCTTATTGTAAAACATAATCGCAACTAAAGCAAATCAAACAAAGACATTGTGATGGGGTATAAAATGCCAAAAAATTCTAAGAGCCCCTTTTAAAACTTAGTGACCAAAATACTCTCTTTTATTGAAAATGATAAAAATATGCTCCTTTTAATGATTTTATGCCTCTACCTTGTTTTGCCCAAGCTCCACCAAAGGCCCTCCCTTTTTTCTTTGTTTTCCTCATCTTTTTTTGTTTATTCACTTTTTTGGTCCCTTTTCCTTTCTTTTATCTTTTCTTCTATTTTGCTGTTATTTTTTCACTTATTTCTTCTTTCTAATAAATATTGCACTCCTTTTATTATTATTTCTTTCTAGGAACAATCACTCAATCTTTTTCACTTTATTTTTTTCTTGTTTCAATTTATTATGATTTGTTGTTGTATTTATTTATTTTTTTTATTTTGTCCTTTTCAGTAAAATATCTTCGTCCAAAATATTTGTCATCTTTTCACCTTCTTTTTTTTTTTTTACCCTTTTTGGCAACAAAATTCTGCTCTCATTTTATTTTATTTTTTAATTTTTTTCTTTTTTGTAGTTACTTTTTATTTAATTTTTTTGGTTCTTTTTAGTAGCAATCCCTCGCTCTTTTTCACTTTATTTTTTATCTTATTTTTTACTGAATTTTTTCTTAATTTTATTCTTTAAAGTAAAATCTCTTCGTCAAAAATTATTTCTCATTATTTCCCCTTATGATATTATTTTTCATCTTAGTTTTTAAGTTATTTTTTCAGTAAAATTCCTCCGTCAAAGTTTTTATCACTGTATTTCAGTTTTATTTTATTTTTGTTCTTTTTAGATAAATAATTGAATTCCAAAATTAGTATTGGGACACTTTCTATACAATCATTAGTCGATTATAATTATCGAGAGTTACCGTGTCACTCATTTTAGTTTTATTTTTGAATTTTTAATTTTATATTTGTAGATATATTTTTAATTTGTGAGAAAATTTAGGTTTTTTATACTTAAAAAGTTGCCAATATTTTTAACTTTTTTTTGTTCGTTATAGTTAAGTCGGCGAATAATTTGGTATACTACACTAATTATGGTATATCAATATGTAGTATATCAAGAATATGAGATATCATGTTTCAATAGTAATTATGGTATACCAATGTGTAGTATACCAAGAACGATGATTATATTGAATATTATTTGTGGTGAATAATTCATTCATTCATTAGATGTCAAATATATAGAACTATTACAAGATATAAGTATGGAAATATAACATATATGGAAGAACTCTAAATAAGGTAAACATCTATTCTATAAGCCCCCTCAAGCTGGACGGCGGGAGGTAAGTCCAAGCTTGGAACGCAGAAGCAAAAATGGAGCACGGGAGAGCGGTTTTGTCAAACTATCAGCCAACTGATCAGCTGCAGAAACGTGAGTCACACGTAAAATACCACGCTGAACCTGTTCACGAATGAAGTGAAAATCTAGTGCAATATGCTTCATTCGAGAATGAAAAACAGGATTAGAGCACAAGTACGCAGTACCCACGTTATCACAGTATATAACAGGACAGAACGGTAGAAACACCCGAAGCTCAGTCAACAAAGAACACAACCAGCGGAGCTCTACAGCAGTGGAGGCAATAGATCTGTACTCAGCCTCAGTGGAAGAGTGGGCAACAGTGCGCTGCTTCCGAGAGGCCCAAGAGATGAGGGAGCCACCAAAATAAACTACATATGCACTCGTGGAGGTATAATCATCCTTGTTGCCAGCCCAGTCAGAATCAGAGAATGCATACAAGGACGGCTGAGACACCCGACGAAGAAGTAAACCAAGGTCAATAGTACCACAAAGATAACGAAGCAGGCGTTTTCGCCGTGGCCCAGTGAGCAGTAGTCGGTTTATGCATGAACTGAGATAATTTGTTCACGGCATAAGCGATGTCAAGACGAGTGAGGGCCAAATACTGTAGACTGCCTACAACAGTCCTATACTCAGTCGGGTTGTTCAGAGCTGTGCCATCTAGTAGAGATAAAGGCTGATCAGTGGCAAGCGGAGTAAGTACCGGCTTGGAATCAACCATATGAGTCCGATGTAGAAGATCAAGACTGTACTTCTGCTGAGATAATAGAAGAGCATCACGATGCGGTAGAACCTCAACTCCAAGGAAATATGACAGAGTACCCAGGTCCTTGATAGAGAAACGACTTGCCAACTCAGTCAAAAATCGATCAACTGTACCTGAATCAGACCCAGTAACCACTATATCATCAACATAAACCAGCACAAACACAGAGATACCAGCCCGGTCAAAGATAAACAGCGAGGTATCAGCCCTGGAATTGCGAAACCCCTGTGCCAACAAAAACTTTCTCAACTCTGAATACCAAGCTCGGGGTGCTTGCTCAAGGCCATAGATAGCCTTGTGCAGCTTACACACATAGTTCGGACGATCAGTGTCAACAAATCCCTGTGGCTGAGCCATGTACACATCCTCATAAAGACGACCCTGTAGAAATGCATTATTAACATCCAGCTGCCGGAGGGGCCAACCCCGAGAGACTGCCAAGGTAAGAACCAAGAGAATGGTGGCCGGCTTGACAATCGGACTAAAAGTCTCCTGATAGTCAATGCCAGGGCGCTGATGAAAGCCCTTGGCAACTAACCGAGCCTTATACCGATCAACACTGCCATCAGAAAGGTACTTAGTGCGGTAAACCCACTTACAACCGACTAAGTTCTGAATACCATCAGGGGGGACCAACTCTCATGTACCATTGCGCACAAGCGCCTCAAACTCCTCAGACATGGCAGCCCGCCATTTGGGATCCTTCAAGGCTTGAGTGGCTGTGGAAGGCTCAAGGGAAAGATGAAGCTGAGTTGTAAGGGAGAGTTTTTGGATAGGCTTGCGAATATTATTTTTGCACGAGTGGTCATTGGATGGGTGGGAAGACAAGATGATGGTGGTGGTGGAGGTGGAGATTGCGGCGGGGTGGATGCTGGAGAGGAGGAGGCAGTGGATGGAGGGGACTAAACCGGAGAGGGAACAGTAGGAGAGACAACAGGAGGAAGAACATAGTGCGAGGGGCACCATGTGTCAGCAGTAGAGGGTGTAGGCCGTGGTGCAGTGGACATGAGAGAAGAGTAAGGGAAGACCGACTCATCAAATTGGACATGACGAGAGACATAAAATCAGGAGGTAGTAGGGTTAAGGCAAAGATACGCACTCTGAGTTTTGGAATAGCCCAGAAAGACACACGGGATAGAGTGGGGGTCCAGCTTGTGAGCAGAGTATGGACGAAGCCAGGGATAGCATAAACACCTGAAAACACGGAGCTTAGAGTAGTTAGGAGGTTGGTTGAAAAGGAAGGTGAACGGGGAAGACATCTGTAGAGTGGGAGTAGGAAGACGGTTGATGAGATACACAGCTGTCTCAAAGGCATAAGGCCAAAAAGACAAGGGTAGGGAAGCATGAAATAGGAGAGCAAGGCCGGTTTCGACAATGTGACGATGACGGCGTTCACTGAAACCATTATGTTCAGGTGTGTGGGGAGGGGTAGTAAGATGAGTAATGCCAGAGGTGACAAGATGAGAAGACAAGGCAAGATACTCGGCCCCATTATCTGAGTAAAGGCATTTAATTTTAAGTTGAAAGTAATTTTCAACAAGGGCCTGAAAGGTAGTAAAGATAGATCGCACATCAGATTTATGACGCATCGGATACAACCACATGTAGTGAGTAAAATGGTCAACAAACAGCACATAATAACGAAAGTTCTCACTAGATGAAACAGGAGATGTCCATACATCAGAGAAAATATACTCTAATGGTCTAGTGGAAATAATAGAAGATTCATAAAAAGGTAACTTATGACTCTTGCTGCAACTACAAGCAGTGCAGCTATTATTAAGTGCTAAGCTAGAACAAGACAACTGATAATACGATAAAATGTGACGAGAGGACATTGCCTCCTTCTGTTGTACGTCTCACCTTCCGGGAAGGGTCTAAGATGGCTAGAACATTAGCATGGGTAACTATTTAGCCTCTCTAAGATTTACTTCCATTTATTCTATCGGTTAGTGCTATTTGTCTGAGTCTATCACAGATCTCTCACCTGGTTTGCTGGAATCTCTTGTTGTTTCTCTCCACCAAGATGTGATATACTGCTGCTGTAAATAATAAATTGAGAGGACCTTAATGAGGAAGATGCATCATAGGAAAAAATATTGTTACTATTCTAGCTTGGCTAAAATAGTCAATAACAGAATTGCTTAGTTTATTTACAGCTTATTTGGATGGTACTTGTTGTATTGTATGGTATTCTTAAATATGATGTTTGTTTTGATTGTTACTTTAATTCTAATGTATCGTATTATTAAATCCCTCGTATAGAATAATTATTTTGATACAGATGAAATTTATTTATTAAATTGTATGAAATTTCTGTTACAGGAAGAGTTTACATTATATTCAGGTGAATGCATTCAGAGTTTGAGAAGTGTCCTAGCCCAGCAAAAATATAAAAGCAACAATTGAGCTCGAGTATAAGAAAATTAACAAGTTAAAGCATACAAGAAACAATAAAACAGATCCACCTTACGGAGCAAGATGTCCAATGTATCTATGAACCATGAAAATTTTCTGTCATAGTCAAATTAATAGGCAAAAGAGTTCTCCATCACTACCTTAAAAAGAAAATACAAGACTTATGGAGGCCTACAGAAAACTTCCCTCTAATAGACCTTGGTGAGGACAGCAGGACAAAGATACACAGCAGTCTGGATTCGATTGCCACAGCTCCCGACTGAATTTTATGATTGGGATCATACTGGCCAAGATAGGGAACACCATCGGCAGACTACTTAAGATTGATGCGTGCGCGTCTTCCACCATTAGAGGTCGATATGCAAGGTTATGTGTTCAGCTGCCACTGGAGCAACAAGTGCAAACCATGTCCTCATTGGCTTACATAAACAAGTTATACTTTACGAAAGAGAAAATATTTTATGTAAAATGTGTGGCCGATTGGTGCATACATCCCTAAAATGTCCCCATCCAATCCTACCAGCCCAACATATGGCTAATGAAAAGGATCATGGAACACTACCGAAAGAAGATAGCGATGGGGAATGGCGTATTGTATACTTTCCCAAGAAAAGGAAATCAAGTCCACCACACAAAGTTCAGGCAGGAACTGGATCAACAAAAGCCACAAGTATAAATGTCAGAATTTTTTATGAGTCCGCAGGTAAGTATCTAAGCACTCAAATGCCCAAATATGTTGATAAAAGCCCCTTAAGACACCAAACTCATGGTGTCACGATTCAAAATTCAACTAGTCGTGATGACACCTAACCCAACTCGCTAGGTAAGCCAATTATCCATAAACACAATCCAAATGAAATTAACATGAAATAAATGATGAAATAACTGAATTACTATACAATAACCCAAGGACGGGTAGTACAAGTCACGTGTCACTAAGACTTAGATTTACAAAGCTGGCATGAAGTAATACAATATCGATTTGAATATACATAAACATAACTCAAATCTAAGACTACCAATAACTAGTGGTAGCCATGTCCAGACAACGGGTACATCTCCAATGCCAGCTCCTGCTATATACTGCAACATCAGCTCCAAGATGTGAACACAATAGTGCAGAAGTGTAGTATGAGAGGGTATTCCTAGGGAGATGGATCTGTATTCAAACGCAAGCACGGCCAATTCAACGTGTTACTAACCCAATGTGGTCACATGCTCAATATCAACCGCACGGACAATTGATGTGCTGCACGGATAACTCACGTGCCATAATATTAGTATTTGGATCTGCACGAACAAATCACATGTTGCGCAGATAACTCACGTCCGATACTCACAATCCACCCGGCATAGTCACATGCTCAACATCACAATCCGCCCGGCACAGTCACAGGCATAACAACACAATCCGCCTGGCATGGTCACAGGCACAACAACACAATCTGTCTGGTGTGGTCACAGACATAACAACATAGTCCGCACGGCGTGCTCATAGGCATAACAACACAGTCCGCCTGGCGTGGTCACAAGCACAAAAATACAATCCGCCCGATGTGATCACAGGCATAACAACACAATCTGTCCGACGTGGTCACCAGCATAACAACACAGTTCCCCCGGCGTGGTCATAGGTATCCAGTCCAATCATATCATACATGAGCAAATATGTGACAACCCGGCTAGTCATCTCGTGAGTTACCGCTCTGTTTTCCCCATTTCTGCTTTATTATGCTTTGTTATCGGTTGTCAAGTGAGCCCCATTTTCGGTTGTTAGGCGAGATTTTGATTCGAGGGTCGGAATGGAATTCCGAGAGTTGCTATGGCTTCGTATGGTGATTTCGGACTTAGGCGTATGTCCGGATTTGAAATTGGAAGTCCGTAGGACAATTCAACACATTTTGGCGAATGTTGGAAAATAGAAGATTTTTGGAAAGTTTGACCGAGGAGGTGGCTTTTTGATATCGGGGTCGGAATCCAGTTCTGAAAATCTTCATAGGTCCGTTATGTCATTTATGACTTGTGTGCAAAATTTGAGGTCAATCGGACTCGATTTGATAGGTTTCGGCATCGAATGTAGAAGTTGGAATTTGTTAGTTTCATTAGGCTTGAATTGGGGTATGATTCGTGTATTTAGCACTGTTTGATGTGATTTGAGGCCTCGACTAAGTCTATATGATGTTTTAAGATTTGTTGATATATTTGGTTGAAGTCCCGAGGGCCTCGAATGGATTTTGGATGGTTGATGGAGTTTAACTTGGGCATTTCAAGAATGTGTCAATGTCGTCTCTTCAAGAATAAGTGGTATCATATTATGAAAATGGTCTCCAAATTCAGTTTTAATTAAAGCATTAGATCCGTATCAAAATTTCGGAGTCATAACAAAAAGAATCGTCCAATTCGGACACCGTATGAGAAAGTTATGCTTATTTTTGTGTCAGGGAATCTGTGACTGCTGGAACCAGCGCCACAGGCAGCGCCCGGCGCCACCTGTGGCGCCCGAGGCAGAAAAGGCTCTATAAAGCGGGGGTTTTGGCCATTTTCACAAAATAGAGTTGGGAGAGCTCGGTTTGGGCGATTTTTAGAGGGATTTCCACAAATTTGAAGGAGATAAGTGTTCTTTATCATAAATCCTTCATAGATCATGATTCCATACTCATTTACATCATAAATCCATGAATTTATAGAAGAAAAATCAGATTTTTTTCCAAATCTTCTAAGAACAAAAATTTAAGATTTGAAAGCCAAACCGATGTCGGAATTTGATAATTTTTGTATGGGTGAACTCGTTGGGAGATAAGGAACCCGTTGATTTGAAAATTTCTGAACTTCGAGAAGTGGGCCCGGGGCTCGGGTTTTGCTAATTTCGGGATTTTTTGGTATTTTTGATTGTTTTCGCTTGGGCTTTGTTCCCTCAACATATTGTGACGTATTTGTTCTGAATTTGGATAGATTCGACGCACGTGAAGGCCAATTTGAAGGGCAAAGGCGTCGTGGGCTAAGGATTTAGCCGGTTTGAGGTGAGTAATGATCTTAAATGATGTTCTGAGGGTCTGAAACCCCGGATGGCACATCATAGTGCTATATGGAGGTGAGGCACGCGCTCGATAATGAGCGTGAGGTCGTTTACTACCGGGGATTGTGACTTGGTCCGTCCCGATTGATGATTTTACTGTGTATTTGATTAAAACTTATGTGTTATCATCACGATTTGGGTTGATTGCCATATTCGGGCTTCTTGCCGGTTATGTGAACCCTTCAGGGGGTATTATTTGGGCTTCGTGCCGGTTATGTGAACCCTTCAGGGGTAATTTATCACTGTCTTCTAACTGATTTGATTCATTTCTTAAATTCAGTTTTGAAATTCAAATGATATTTTTAAATGATTTTAACGGGATCGGGAGGCACGCCTCCACGAGATGTGATGTGAATGGATCGGGTGACACGCCGTCACGAGATATTGCGCTACTGCACCCCCCACAGTAAGCGCCGGGTACCCATGGGAACAGGTGACACGCCGTCACGAGATATGACTTGGCCAGTCATGATATTTTCTTTTACTTCATGTTATTGACTTGATTATTTACATGTTTTACTGTTTCATTATGGATTGTTGTATGCCTTATGTGTTTCCTTACTCTCAGTTGTTATTTATAATTATTACTCACTGAGTTGGAAGTACTCACATTACTCCCTGCACCATGTGTGCAGATTCAGGCGTTATCGGTTCCGCTCCGAGACATTGATTACTACTGTCAAAGAGGCGATTCAGAGACTACGAGGTAGCTGTTGGCGTCCGCAGCCTCGTATCTCTTTTATCTTGTTATTTCCAGTATCTTCGAACAATTGTGCTAAGATATTGTATTAGTAATCTTATTATTAGAATTTTCATTAGTTGCTCATGACTTTGTGATACCCCGGTTTCGGGCTGTGTTGGGACGGTTCACTATGTTTTTCCGCAATCAACTACTATTAAACTGTGTTGCGTTGTTCTCTTTTTAAATTTATTGCTTAAAATGAGTTATGGTTTGAATTGGCTGGCCTTGTCTTCACGAGAGGCGCCATCACGACCGGGTTTGGGATTCGGGTCGTGACAAAATAAATAACAATATATGAATGTGATGAATGAATAACAGATTTCATGCTCTTGGACTGGTAAAACTTACATGTTATAGTATAGGCATGTGCAAAATCGACAATTTCATCATAGAATAACATTTATCAAGTTCATCCAGGGATTTTAACCTTTATGTAGCCTCAAACCTGACTCAAATAGTTCACAACAATGTCACAAATACGAGAAACACCATAGCTTAAAGTTTAACAGTCAATTCTAGGCATATCATAGCCTAAGCATAACCCGAGCATGGATAAATACCCTGGTGCTCGTACATGGGCTCAAACTCCACACATATGCGCACTCATAGCACGTAGCTATCACAAATAATTCAGGCAACTAGTATCTCAACCAAGTTTAGATAAGATACTTACCTTAACAAGCCAAATCAAATACCGAGTAAGCCAAACAAACTCAATAAGCTCCATCCTGCAGAAATCGACCTCCGAACGGCTCGAAACTAGCCAAAAGCAACTCAGAAATATCAAATAATGTCATAGGAGAAAAATCCAAACGATAAAGATCGAATCTTTGATCAATTACTCAAAGTTAACCAAAAAGTCAAACTCGGGCCGGCACCTCTAAGCAACTGAGTGAATCCCTTTTCGTAGTACATTACATCCATCACGAACAGCAAACCCAATCCATTCCAGGACTTCCATATATCCAACAGCTGTAATACATCATGCATCCAAAAACTTCCTTGCTTAAGTCATCCTCAAAACCAACCTCTCTAAGTCATTACCGATCCACAAGTATGCCTCAGATCGAAACCAATACAACATATAATCATGCAATCAAATTGTCGATAGGAGACTCCCCCACTTGGCTCAAAGTCATAGAACAAAACATCAGATAACACATAATACCCATACTCTATTACTGTCATAATCCCGCACTAAAATTCAATTAAATCCTGCATAAGCTCATGCAACACAAAACATAAAATACCTCAAATCATCTGCGAAGCTCCCATTCATCCTCGTGGCGGTCAAGTCAACTTTCTCAACTGATCCAAACTCAAATTGCAACACATATAACCAACTGGTAGAAAGAAACTCTCCACACAACATCATAAGGATCACACATCAGTGTATTACCCCGCCGGAGGTAACCCACCTGCTTAACCTCAAGCTGACATATCTCTATGCCTTTTCACGGCCACAACTACTATGCAAACACTTAACTTTTTCGAGTCTGAACTCATCAACTAGACATGAGAATCTACTTCATTCTACAAATATACATCTCAAAGATCTCTCAACATTCTCACAACTCAGAGTCTTACAACACATCAAGACAGAAATCAAGCACCCAATGGTCCTCCCCTCATCTCAACAAAATTATTCTCGTCACATCCAAGCCATATGAACACATTCTGCAGTCACATCACACTCATCATATAACCATCCAATGACTCACCAAGCCATAAGACCCACTCTTAGGGTCACTACCGGACATAGAAGTCCAAAAGCACATACTCACACAACTGAAACCACCAAGCTGCAAGCTGCGGTCAAAACCCGGCCTCACGTCCTCCAGACTGGCCCAAAACCACCACACTGAGTGCACATCTCGCACCTCATCCATGGAATCGCAAGCCGTCGATGCACAACTAATATCGAGCGCCTAACACAACACACGAGTGAGTGGAAGGAATTCAAAGAGATACGCTTCAAGCTGGATCAATGCCACACTTAAGGAATGAAAGATGAGAAGTTTTGTCCTAGATGTCCTGTAGCCTCTCAAAGATAGGTATGGACGTCATCATACTGATTAGCAAAACATTACTAGACATTTTCTCATGACTCGTAGAACCTATAAACCAAGAGCTCTAATACCAACTTGTCACGAACCAAAATCCAACTAGCCGTAAAGGCACCTAACCCAACCCGCTAGGTAAGCCAACTATCCATAAACACAATCCAAATGAAATTAACATGAAATAATTGAATTATTGTACAATAACTCAAGGACTGGTAGTACAAGTTACGAGCTACTAAGACTTAGATTTACAAAGCTGGTATGAAGTAATACAACATCTGTTTGAATATACATTAATAGTACTCAAATCTAAGACTACCAAGAACAAGTGGTAGCCATGTCCACACAACAGGTACATCTTCAATGCTAGCTCCCGCCATGTACCGCAACATCAGATCCAAGATCTGCACATAATGGTGCAGAAGTATAGTATGATTACAACTGACCCGATGTACTCAATAAGTATTCTAACTAATCTCGACAAGGTAAAAGAAGCAAGAATTATAAATGATGTTCACTAACACATGTACAATTCATAATTACAACAAGGATAGACAAATATGTGATGCTCACAATTCTTTATTTTAAAGTATTCTACTCGGTCAACAAAATCCAGCATATATAGAAGATATGCAAGTAAAGTAGGTAAACAGTCAAAAAAATTACAAGTAAGGGTGAAATGCAATAACCAAATAACAGTATGTTGCGGCGCGCAACCCTATCCAATAACAGTAACCAGCTCTCTCAAAGCTCACATCAACTAGAAACCTGTCGGTTTCTCACAATCCACGTGTACACTATTAAGAGAGAAACATGAGAGAGTGATCCTAGGGGGATGGATCAGTATTCAAACGCAAGCACGGCCAATTCAACGTGTTTGGCCCCGCGTGGTCACAAGCTCAATATCATAAACCGCCTGGTATGGTCATAGGCTTAATATCAACCGCACAGACAACTCACGTGCTGCATGGACAACTCATGTACCATAATATCAATATCTGGATCCGCACGAACAACTCATGTGTGGCACAGATAACTCACGTGCCGATACTCACAATCCACCTGGCGTGGTCACAGGCTCAACATCACAACCCGCTCCGCGTGGTCACAGGTATAGTAACACAAGCCGCCCGGCATGGTCACAGGCACAACAACACAACCACCTAGCGTGGTCACAGACATACAATACAGTCCGCATGGCGTGCTCATAGGCATAACAACACAGTCCGCCCGGCGTGATCACAGGCATAACAACACAATCCATCAGGCGTGGTCACAGGCATAACAACACAGTTCGTCCGGCGTGGTCACAGGCATCCAGTCCAATCATATCACACATGATCAAATAAACAATAATACATGTATGTGGTGCATGAATAACAGATCTCATGCTCCTGGACTGGTATAAACGACATGCTAAAGTGTAGGCATGTGCAGAGTGTGTTATCATAGCTCAAATCGGCAATTTCATCACAGAATAGCATTTATCAAGTTCATCAAAGGATTTAACCTTTATGTAGCCTCAAACATGGCCCAAATAGTTCAGAACAATGCTACAAATATGAGAAACATCATAGTTTAAAACTTAGCAGCCAATTCTAGGCATATCAGAGCCTAAGCATAACCCCAGTAGGGATAAATACCTCGATGCTCACATATGGGCTCAAACTCCACACATATGCGCACCCATAGAACGTAGCTATCACAAATAATCCATGCAACTAGTACCTCAACCAAGTCCAGATAAGATACTTACCTCAACAAGCCAAATCAAATACCGAGCAAGCCAATTAATACACTATAAGCTCCATCCCGCACAAATTGACCTTCGAACGAATCGAAACTAGCCAAATGCAACTTAAAAATATCAAATAATGCCATAGGAGACCAACCTAGATGATAAAGATCGAATCTTTGATCAATTACTCAAAGTCAACCAAAATGTCAAACCTGGGCTTGCACCTCGGAACCCGTCAAAACTTATAAATTCTGATAACACATTCAATTATGAGTCCAACCATACTAATTTGACTCAAATCCCACTCGAATTGATGTTCAAAACTCAAAAATTCACTTTAGGAAAGTTTAGACAAAATCCCCCAATTTCTCTTAAAAATTCATAATCTAAATGCCAAAATTGAAGATAGATTCAAGAAATATAATCAAATTTGAGTAGAAAATACTTACCCCAATCCATGTGGTGAAAATTGCCTCCAAAATTGCCCCATCCGAACTCCATAGCTCAAATATGTCAAAATGTCCGAAACCTTCGAAATAGAGTACTTATAATCACTAGACAATCATATGCATAGCGATCACGGAAAAATCCACGCGATTGCGAAGAAGATAAAATGGCACTGCTCAAAATACTCATCGCGTTCGTGAAACAATCAGAACGCACCCAGATACACCCACGCTGATCCGCGAGCGCGATCCCACTAACGCGACCGCGATAGACAAACCCCTCAAACTCCGTGAACGTAGTCCTCCAATAGCGAACACCTCAGCTCCACATTTGTACATCGGGATTGCATTGCTAAGCATAGAAGGAAAAACAGCACCAGCAGTCCAGAACACACCATCAATCAAACATAGAGGAAAAATGGTCTGATTCGACTCTGAAACTCACTCGAGCCCCTCTGGACCTCTTCCGACCATACCATCAACTCCCAAAACATAAAAATGGACCAACTCGAAGCCTCAAATCACACATAACAATATAAAAATCACGAATGACACCTCAAATCAAACTTTATGAACTTTTAAACTTTTAATTTTCAAAACTCGTGCCGAACCATATATAATTAACCCGGAATGACCTCAAATTTTGAACACAAGTCCCAAATGTCATAAAGAATCAATTCCAACCCCCGAAACCACAATCTGAACCCGATATCATCAAAATCAACTTCCAATCAAACCTATAAATTTTTCAAAGCTTCAAATTGCCAACTATCTCCAAATAGTGCCGGAACGTTCTAGAAACATCCAAATGCAAATTCGGGCATACGTCCAAGTCCAAAATCACTATCCGGATCTAACAGAGCCATCAAAACTCCGATCTGAGGCCAAATACACAAAAGTCAAACTTTGTCAACTCTTCTAACTTAAAATTTCATAATTGAGAATCATTCTTCCAAATCAATCACGAATTACCTGAAAACCAAAACTGATGATTCACACAAGTCATAATACATCATATTAAGCTACTCGAGAATTCAAATAGTTGAATGGAGTGCAAATATCTAAAACGGCCGATCGGATCGTTACACCTAAAAAATCCAAAACTCATCCAAAAATTTGATTTGGATCAAATTAAGGATAATAACAAAAATATTAAATAAAATAATAATAATTTTATGGAACAAATTGAAGAGCACGCGGTTTTACCACTAAATAGTGGTGCCAGCAATACCATCAATACAGTGCATGAAAATAATTTCCCCTTTCAAACAAGTGGCACTAACGTGTCCACAACAGAAAACCCTTCTACTAGTACTCATCAGCTTCTTAACACTAATAAGCAAGAGCTTAATCAATCACTAAATGGTTCACAACAAATCATTAATGACGAGTGTAAAATACATACTTAAATTATGCTCGCTAGTCAAAGATAGTATAGTATAATATTGTATTCACAAGGATTAAATTTAAACAGTATTTTCGTAGTTTCTAGCTTGATTGCTATCCAGGTGGATCAACATTTAAGATTTATATAATTAATAATTAAAATTAACTAAGAATCTAAAGCTATTGACTAGTGACTATCGAGACAAGGAATAAACAAATAAGGTTATCAGTGGGAGAAGATCGGGTTTCGATAGTATAGGTGCAAGATAATTATTCGGGATCTAACAATAGATAATACACTTCTAATGGTCAAGTGAGTCTCTCGAATTCACTCAATTATTGGTTCAAACGTTCAGTAGAAACTCCTCTCTCGATTAAGACTTAACCTCACGAGACGAACAAAATTAAGCACTGTGAAGATATGCAAGAATGCGTAGTGGATTGGTCTTTAGGAAAATCTCTTTTGATTATTCTCTTAACTAGGTGTAATCAATGATTCAACTAGTTTTTTTCAATTATTTAGAAGAATCTATGAACTCAACCAACAATATAATGCAAAAATATCATAAGTTATGCCTCTCTTGATTACATGAACTAGTGAATATAGATGAAACAATTAAATCTTCCAAAATGATTCAACATAAAACTAGAGTTATAATCCACAAACAATCATCAATACATCAAATCCATCAAACCCTAAAGGGAACTACTCTATAGGCATGGAGAAATTCATCACAAATATAATTAGAGTATAGAAAAACATAGATTCAATCCAAACTCGCGTCTTGAGTGAGGAAGGAATGATGAAGTCCGTGTGCTTGTGTTCTTCCAACTCCTCTTTAGCTTTCTTAGGTCGAAAGTATGTTAAAAGTCCCCTCAAAAACATGTTTCTAGTGTATTTATACCAAGTAGAAACGAATACGGACGAAACTACCCTTTTTGAGCCGAAGTGGAAAAATCTACAAACTTTTTACACTTCATGCGTCGCACTATGCTACGCAGGATGCATAGCATTAGTGCAATTTGCTCGGTTGTAAACTCTCTAAACTTAGCTTGTCTGACAAAATTTTATACTGATGCTACACACTATGCCTAGCATTAATGTATTTTTCTGTCAGACCCAAAAACTTCAAGTCTCTGAACTTCTCAAACTTCTGACGAAATCTTTTACTAATGCGACGCTTAATGCCATGCCTAATGCGACGCACACGTACTTTTTTGCTCTAGTCCTTGCTCTTTCTTCCAAATTTCGTATGCAACACCGGTCCACGAGCCTCGGGCGCGATCCTGATTTAATTCCTTGGCTTTTACTCAGACTTCAAGGCTCCAATTATTCGATTTAGCTCCAAAACATCTTTTTAACTCGGCATCATCTCCTACAAATCATAAAACACACAATCAATGCAAAACACTACCAATTAAAGCTCAAACAAAAGTAAAATAAAATGAATTAGAGTGCAATAAGCTACTAAAATACGAAATTATAGCCAACCATCAATTAACAATAAAACAAATATCCCATCCCATAACAGTCCCTCTTAACTACCAAGACTTGCCTCGAAAATCCTACTAATCAAGTTTGCATGCCATCAAATGACCTCCCACATGAGGAGCACTTGACAGAAACTAATGAACGAATGTCGGACATATTATCTATGGAAGATCAAGTTAAAATCTTCATGCAAGACCATTCCTCCTCCATGCAAATATACTCCATCATTACAATCCTCCATATTCCACTATCCGGAGCCACACTCCCTAATCTACACACTCCTATATTAAATAAATACAGGACAAACCATGCCACGAGCCCCGTTCACGTTGAGAAGGCGATACAGGTTTGTCCTACTACCGTATCTTCAAAGGCCATACCCAATGGACAACCTGCTATCCCTCCCAGCACTACTCCCAGGACAACCAGTCCTATACGCACAACCACTAAGCCCTCCCCC
>MCJB01003147.1:157849-168541 GCA_002018475.1 Nicotiana obtusifolia
CCGAATCACTAACCACAATCATGGATAAAGCTAGGTTTGATGGGCCATGCAATATCCATCAACCTAGAGATCAATGGACAAGACACAGTCCTAACCATCCAAAACACAAACTACTTAGCACAACTGATCTCAGAGGGAATGCATCTAGCTATGAACATCTACATCAACTAGATGTGGATGCACAATATATTTCAACCACTAGTTCCCTCCATGAACCAGAACCTCGCTCACAACATGCAACACATGTGGAATGTCGAGGGAAATCCCAATACTCAGATGCCATAAATTATTTCACTAACAATGTTCCTCAGAGGATACTAGAATCACTACATTTTTCCTTCGTTGGGTCGTGTGGTGGCCTTATATCTATTAGCACTTGAACAATGTCAGTGGACAACTAATGATACATTTCTTGTCTAGCATCTTCTTGAAGATTAGTACTTTTAGCTCGCTTATGTTTGAGAATGCCACCCTAGGCTCTCCATGGTGTGGTAGGATTTACACATCTTCATCCTCTTGATTTTCTTCCTGGTTCTGCACGCATGTTTGTTGTGCATGGGCTTCTTGGAGAATTCTGTGGAATAATTTGTTGGGTTGGTGTCTAAGCTGCAACCCACCTGAAGAATATAGGGTTCGTTGTGGACATCTCCTCCGGTGCAAAGAATGCTAATTTTAGAAGGAACTTTAGAGAACTTATAGACATATAGGTATAGTATGGTAGCTCTACTAGAAACCAGAATGAAAAACCGCATCTCAATCCTTGAGGAATATGACTTTACGGAGATGATAGAGGTATCAACAGAGGAGTAATCTGGAGGTTTTGTTATCCTTTGGAACCATGCAAGGGTAACAATCAAAAACTTCACTAGGAGGAATCAAAAAATTTATGCCATGATTGAGGTAAAACCAAATCATAAAAACTGGCTTTTTAATTTTATATATGCTAGTATAGAGAAGACTAATAGAGACATTCTCTGGAGTAATATTAGAGATATCTAGAATAGCTATAAGGGTCCCTGGCTTATAGGAGGAGACTTCAATGATGTTATAATATCACAAGACAAACTTAGAGGAAAGGCTATAATCAATATAGAACTAAGAAGATAATGGCTAGCCTAAATTATTGTAAGTTAGTCCACCTAGGGTTCAAAGGGTGTAAATTCACCTGGTCAAACCATAGGAGAAGAGGAAAATGTCTGATCATGGAACGCCTAGATAGAGTTTATACAAATGTTCAATTGTTAGATATTTACCCCAATGCCTCAGTAATGCACCTACCAAAAACCCACTCGGACCATAATTCAATTCTTGTCACACTTAAGGGGTAATGCAAATGTCAACATAGACAAACCCTGTCGATTGGAAATAATATGGTGCATCCATCCTGATTTCATAAATATGATCAGAAGTAGTTGGAATAACAGTGACCTGCTAACTGCAACATCTATCTTTAAGGATGAGGTTAAAATTTGGAGTAGGAGACTTTTGGTAACATATATAAGAAAAAAGGCAAATCTTGGCTAGGCTAGGAGGGATCCAAAACTCCCCATATTACCACAATAGTATATTCCTACAACAACTAGAGGAATCCCTTCAACAACAGTATAATGACATACTTAAATTAGAGGAAGGTTACTGGAAGCTTAGATCTAGAGTCATGTGGATTAACAATGGTGATGCAAACACTAAATTTTTTTATATAACGGCCACCAATAGGAAAGAGTTAATAAAATAAACTATTTCAAAGACGACATGGGAAATGACTAGATGACCACAAATCTATTATGTCCCATACATGCAAATTCTTTCAAAATTTGTTCAAGACGTTCCACACATATTCTACTTGGCATAACAAAACAAGTGATACACCCTATTTCCACACGATTGACCTATATGCCTAGACTCTCCATTATCAAATGCTGAGATAAAAAAAGCAGTCTTCCCTTTAAACCTTATAAGGCCCCAGGTCCAAATGGACTACACCCCTTCTTCTTCCAGAAATTTTGGAACACTATTAGTTTAAGAGTTAAAGATTTTGTCATAAAGTGCTCCAAGAAAATGAAAAACCAAAAGAAGGGCCTCTGATAATGCAATAATAGTCCAAGAAGTTATAACTATCTCAAGAGCTCTAAAAATAAATGCGCGAATATGATTCTTAAAATTGACCTTGAAAAAGCTTTTGATTAATTAAAATGATCCTTCATACATAGGACCCTTAGATATTTAAATTTCCTTCAAATATGAGCAAATTAACTATGTCATGTGTTAGTTCCTCTAGCTTTACCATACTAGTAAATGGAGCTAAATCCGACTCCTTTGCCTATCTAGAGGTATTAGACAGGTGACCTTATGTCCCTCTATATTTTTATCTTTTGCATGGAAGTGCTATTAAAAATGATTGAACACATAATGGATATTAGAAAATGGGATACAATAAAAATCAATCCCCTCCTTATCTCACCTTTTCTTTGCAGATGACTTAACATTAATGGAGAAATCCAATAAAAAGATTACACAAGCCATTCTCAATTGCCTTGAGGACTTTTGCTTCTTATCGGGCCATGTCACTAATAGAGCTAAATCAAAGATAATAGTGTCCAAGAATTGCACTCACATTATAAAAAAAGATCTGACCACCCTATTCAATATAAAAATAAGTGATACCTTTGGAACATACCTAGGATTTTTCATATTAAACAACATCCCGAAACCAAAGGACTACCAATTTGTTATTGGCAGAATGAGAGCCAAAATAGGTAGTTGGAAAGCAAAGTGGCTTAATACTGCAGAAGCACGCTAGCATCATCAACCCTTAATAGCCTTCCGAATGACATAATGCAATATTCCTTGTTACTCACAATAACATCAAAAGAAATAGACAAAGTACAAAGAGACTTCATATGGAAATCAACACTTGAGAAAAAGAAGTTACACCTCTTAAATTGGAATATAGTAACAAAAATATGGCCCTGCTCACTAGCATAGCTTGGAGAATCCTAAACAACCCTAACACCTTGTGGGCTAGAGTACTCTTGAATAAATATGCAAGAAATAAGGGAAAATGCCCAAAAAATTTTATTTGGAAGAGTCTACTAAAGGGTTGGTACCACTATAGTTTAGGTATTAGATGGGAGGTCACAAAGAACTCTGGCATAAATAGTTGGGACATAAACCGGATCCCTAATGTTTTGATCCTTAGGAGAGCAATTCAGGGTCCCTTAAAAAATCATGAATCCACACTAACCATAGAATACATTAGACAAGGAAACCGATGGAGCCTAACAAAAATCTCTTTCGAACTGCCTAGCCTTATCATAGACAACATCAATGTGGTAAGTCCTTCAATTTCTCAAAATACAGGTAACAACTTCATATGGATTCTAAATAGTAGTGGTTTCTTCTCAACCACCTCTTGCTACCAAATAATCGAGAATGAAGATAGACCTCAAAAAGATTTCATGTGGATTTAGAGATTACATTGCTAAACAAAATAAAAATCTTCATATGAAAATGATACCACGACAGGCTCCCATGTAGATCGTATATATCAAAAATAGGAATAAACATTAATCCCTCATGCCCAATCTATAGGAATGGTGAAGAAACAATTGCTCATAGAGACGATTATTGTCTTCAATCATGCTTTAGAATACAAGCTGCTAACATATAAAAAAACGACCAATATCATCCATAAGGCAATCCGAGTAACATGGCACAAACCTCCCAAGGGTTGGTTCAAGCTTAACATTGACGGAGCATTCAAAGTCAACAAACGGTTCGTGATTTCGACATTCCTACATCAAGATACAAAAATTTTGGTGAATTCACGCAAGTATGAAATCGTCGACATATCAGAATTTAATGTTGATTTAGAAATATTATCTGAAACTATCCTTAAGGCATTAAATTTTATATTTTGGATATGTTTTAGATTTGGAAGTTTAGTTTCCAAGAAATCAAACAGTTCATGATTTAACGTTTCTACACCAAAATATGATTTTGGTGAGACTGCGCAAATCTAAAATTTTTAATGTGGTGAACCCTAAAGTTGATTTCAAAATATTACCTGGGGCGATTCTGAAGGTGTTTGATTATGAATTTTGGATATGTCTTAGATTTACAGTTTGATTTTGAGAAATCAGATGGCTCAAATTTTTGACATTATCACATTGATATATATATTTCCTACCACAAAAGAGGCAAAGGTGATGAACAATATTATCCTCAAAGAAAAAGAAGGATGTATCTTCAAATACAGAGAGCTTCGAGATATGAATGATAACGATGTTTAAAATAAAGCCAAGTTCTATTATGTGGACGTTGATACATCATGCTAAGCAAAGAACTTTAGAATTTAAATCGCAAAGAAAAAAAGAGACATCAACAAAGACGTGAGATATAAAGTATAACTAATAGATTTTTTATTTCCAAGAGTAGCTGCTAGTTAATCAAATGAAAGAAAAAAAAGAGGCAAATCTCTATATAGGCTAATCTAAGCACAACTTGTAACTGACCAAGTCTTTAAGGATAGCCTCTAAATGCTTTTTCTTCTTCTCCACGTTGGCCAAATCATCAGCAGTCACCAAGGAAGCATCAGAACATCTACGGTACTCCTCTTCAGCAAACAAGACTCTAGATTCAACCTCTTTCTTGGCAGCATCCCGGAGAGCTCTTAACTGCTTCACTTTCTCCTTGGCCTCTTTGAGAGATTGAACGGTGGCATATAGTTCCTCGTCCTTCTCTCCTTTCTCAGTCAAGAAAAGATCAAGATTTTCCTTGGCTTTTAAAAATGACTCTGATTTTTAACTTCTACGATCTTATCGGAAAGAGTCGACCCGTGCCTGGTCATACGAAGTGGCAAGCTCAAAGAAAGATTTCAATAGGTTCTTCAAAGGAGAAATATCCATACCCTTTCCATGCATCTCCTCAAGAATTACTTGACCTCATATGCGATAGAAGAAGCACGTTCTAGATTAAGGTCAAAGAGTTTTGCATGAATTTTAGCCCAAGCATCCAAGATGAAATTCTTGTGAAGTGTCAAGACAACTTTTTTTCCGTCAAAGATAGACATTATTGGTGATGGTCGTTTGTGAAAATTAGACCCCAATTTTGCTTTAGCTCCACTATAAGGATTAGAAGTCGCCTCTAGCTCAGACTTAGATGTGGAAGTAATTTTTTTGAGTCTGGCTCCACCACAAATTCGCTACTACCTTGTGGCTTGCTTTGGTGTGACGCTATCGAGATGTTGACATCGTTTGGCTGCATAGAAAAGATAAACAGTTAGTGAAGTCACTTGAGTATCATAGGGTGTCAAGAAAGTTCAATTCATTACCTCTTTAATAGTTGTAAAAGTTCTTGAAGCACTAACATCGTCATTAGGAATCTCTACCACATGCAAATTAATGTCTCTTAGCTTATCCGAATGTGGTCTCACATTCTTCTAAAAAACGACTCCATGATTGCTACTACTTTCGTCTTGAGATGGCTGTTTGTTAGAAGCTTGATGAGTTTGAGTAGGCGTCTTGTCTTTTTGAACTTCTTCATAGGGAGGTTCATTTCTTTTGTGTGGCACAACCACTGTGGATTTCAGGGGAGGAGGATTGGCTTTCTTGCAATTCTCTTGAGGTGTGTTCTCTAACGGCGCGATGGTAATTGGCCTAACAAAAGTCACCAAAGATTCCAAATGATCTTCAAGAAAGCTCCCATGCACTCTTGCCCAACAAGATCTATACTCTGACAAAAATAATTTTTTTGCATTAGATATAGTCGGGGGAAAGGTCGCCATCGCGTGGGTGGAATTTTGTGACACACTTATTTGCCAAAATTTGAGTCCTTCTTCTAATGAAGCTCTACGAAGGTCATTATTCAAAATACCAGGACTAGTCTGATAAAATCCAAACTGACGGCTGAATTGATGTGGACTATATGGTTCATGAATGAAAGAGTCCTCGCACCTCAAAGGGAGATACTTAAAATGGATACTCATAAAATAATTGACCTTCGATTATGATGCTTTGTCATTATCCTTAAAATAGTAAGGTTCGGACCCCTCCGGCATGGTAGAAATCCAAGATGCATTATCTGCTTGATGGATGCGTTTTCTTGCATTTGTATCACTCAAATACCTTGCAGCGCCTTCCCAAGAATACGCCACCATCGATGAAACATATGATCCTTTTGGAAGCATATAGTGTGTCTTAAAGTAGTGAGCAAGCCAACCGTATATATAATGCATGACAAAAGAGATTTTGATATGCTCAAGCTGCGGGGACTTGGAGATCCAAGCCATAGTAGATGTTCGCCAGAACTGGGATTGCAAGGTTGAATTTCCATCCATGTGCCATCATGCTTGCCATTTAAAGGTCGGGTTGAATGAAATCGTCATCTTGAGAGAAAAATACAAATACACACAACTAACAAGATAAGAACGCCACTAGATACGTACTTTCTCTCTTTTCATGCCGAACCCCAAGCTTAGCAAACATCATCTCATTCGCACTAGACCATTCGACTGCTTCTGGTATAGTTTCAGTGGGATTGTGCATTGACTTCAAACGGGCAGATTTTTTCTCTCCTCTTGCTGGAACATGTTTATATCTCAAATCTCTTTTGTACCAAAATTCAGTTCACTTGCTAAATGAGACCTTTGGATCATGACTCTCACCTTTTTGAAGATGGTTAAAGGCAATAAACAGGTATTCACAAGCTCGAGGAGTAAATCTTTCATTCTTCTCATTAACACATGTGAGTTCGATAACTTCGAGCATACTTTTTTGTAAGGAGAACCTCTAATAGGTAAACCACCAATGGTATGTAAATCCTAAAGAGATATTGATAGTTCTCCGGTAGATGTAAGTAAGGTATTTGTTGTGGGACACCAAGCTCCAAGAAATGCGATGTTTGAATTTCGATCATATGTAAATAAAAAAGCATAGACGGCATCATAAATTCTTGCTGTCTCCAAAGCCAGTTGGCTTCTTTCAAGCATATCTTCAGCCCATTCCCAATACCCTGAGATATGATGATATTCACAGTCAATTCTCAAAGTATCTCCCCAGCGTATCTCCCTTTGAATCATACACCGTCCTAGGCAAGGAAGGGCACTCGCAACATTAAGTTTTCATTAGTAAGGAATCTGAAGAGACCGCATTTTAGTTGACTTTTGGTTGTGCTCGAAAGTCCAATCTACCATATGGAGAGAATTCTGCAAAAGTGACTACAAATTTGCATATCGACCAACTAGTGGAGTGTAAGTCAACAATTTGGTTATAACCTTGCCATTCTTAGCATCAATTATGAGATACTTGCGCTTGGAAGATGGAGATATGTAGTCTCTGAAGTGAACCATTTCTTCAAAACTGCATAAGCGAAAGAAGATTGGTAAATATTATGTCGGCAACAATTGACAAAAGGAGGAGAAAATTCTAGTCCTTTGTGCTTTAAGCTAATTTCTATATGCGATTAAGAATTTATCCTTCTATATGTTGTCATGTATTTAATCTTCTATATGTTGATATGGATTTGATACGTCAATATGCTGATGTGGATTTGTCCGTCTATATGGTAACGTGGATCTGTGCATCTATATGGTGACGTGGATTTGTGTGTCTATATGGTGACGTGGATTTTTGCATCTATATGGTAATGTGAATTTGTGCATCTATATGGTGATGTGGATTTGTTCGTCTATACGGTGATATGATTTATGGTGATGTGGATTTACCATCTATGTATTGTAATATATTTGTTCTTCTATATCTTGTGAGGAATTTATTCTTCTATATGCTATTGTAAAGTTAATCATCTATATGTTGTCATAAATTTATCCTTCCGCGGGACTTCATGGAATTGCACGTCAATCTGGCACTCAGACAACTTTTATTTTCTTTTGCCTAAAAGAAAAAACGGAAAGAAAGACGACAGAAGAAATTACGCAAGAAGGAGAAAAATTTTTACCCGTCAAATGTACAGTCGAGCAGGCATGCGAACTACAACTGATGTCGACTGAATGAGGAGTATGCTGCTATTTATAAGTTGTGAAAGGCGGCTACTCAAAGTTTATTACCGACGTGGGATTCATTGTATTTGTGGTAATTGTTAGAATCCAAAAAGAAGTAGGTACCCTAAATAATCGGCAAGGAAGGATACGACCGGTGACCGGCGACCGGCTTCTTCTATGTCCAAGCCATATTGAGTGTCTATTGATTTACGGGCCTGGAATCAAAGCACTGTTTGGTACTCTTGGGCACTGCATTGCTAAACTCTCACTTAGCATGTGTCTGAATGTAGTATCCAACTTTGCCAAAGTCAAAAGAACAGGAAAAAGTAATCATAAATCTCACTGAATTTCTTTTGAGAATCTCAAAGTTATATTTTGATTCTTCTCAATTTGTATCCTAGAGCATCTTTTTACGTGTAGACCAACTGGACGTTTGCAAAAATGGGTAAAATAAAATAAAGACATTTGTTACATAAATACTTCAAGCTTAATCTTCAAAAGTTTAAAGACCTTGATGAGTTTTGAAGGGGTATTTATAGGCATATAAATTTTATCGAGTTCAATCCAATAAAATATTTTGAATCATATTTTAAATTCGAGATATTCTAGTCCAGCTAAAATATCATGGGCTAATATAATTAAATTAATTATATAGGTCTAATACATATGGGTTAAATAAATATGTTTTAATCTATTAGTCTAGCCCATTTAGTTGGGGTACAGTTGATGCGCCCACTTCATTAAGCCCAAGATACTATCTTCCTAGTGGCCCAGTTTGGTGCCACGTGTCAAATGACGCACACCAAGTCAAACGAAAGAGCCAATAGAATCATGCCACGTGTCAAAATGACTAGGTATGCCAAGTCAAATTAAAAGGCCAATGAAACCACATCACATGTGCAAGTGACATGTTCGAGCTAATCAAATACGGCTTTGTCACGCTTCAATTTGATTGGTCGAAAAGAGTTTGTTCTCATCCACTACTAGAAATCCGGTAAAAAGCGACCAAACTTTAGCGACCAACGTTGGTCGCCAAACTGGTGAAAATAATAAAATAATAATTTTAAATACATTAGCGACCAAAGTTGATCGCTATTTGGTCGCTAATTTCGTCAAACTGTTGACCGGACTGGTCAGACTTGCTTGGTCAAAGAAATTCCCAGATTAGCGACCAACGTTGGTCGCATAAGAGGACCTACTTATAAAATTTTAATTATTATAATATTATTTAAATCAAATTATAAAATATAAATAATTAAAAACTAAAATTAGCGACCAAAGTTGGTCGCTTAATAAAGAATAAACAGTTGAAGACCAACTTTGGTCGCTAATCGGGAAAAATATAAATAAATCCGATTTATAGTTGGAGACCAACTTTGGTCGCTAATTTTAAATGATATATATTTGGCGACCAAAGTTGGTCGCTTTTCAGGTCAACATTTGGTCAAAATTAAACTCACTTTTGTATTTACTATCTAAATAATGTAAATGTAATCCATTAACACTTTTGTAATACAAGGGATGAATAGACTAAAATATACTCTAAAATGCTATATATGCAGTTAAGTAGTACTACGAAGCGTGTGTGCGAATCCATATATATATATATATANATATAAGAACATGAAGCGCTCGGAACACAGGGACGGGTTATTTTAGGTATTGATACACTTGTAAAGTGATTCATCGACGTATAACCTACTCATATGCATGTATATATATTAACAATAAATTAAAACGTCTCAACTTTGATATATATATATATATATATATATATATATATATATATACACACACACACACACGTAATATATATAATAGAGTATACTATAGCGACCAAAAATAGCGACCAACGTTGGTCGCTATTTTCATTTTTAGAGAAGCGACCAGCGTTGGTTGCTAAAAATTTTGGTCGCTTTTTCTAATTTACAGAAACAAAATCGGGGTTTCCCCCATTTATCCTATTTCGCCAAAATTTCCCAACTCTCTTAATTCACTAACTCTAAATCTCATCCCCCACCCCGCGCCACCACTTAGAGGAAGCTACTATCGCCGTCGCCGCCCACGTCTGTCCGTCGCCGTCCACTGCTGCTCGTCGCCGCCCACTGCCGCCCCTATCTCTCTCTTTCTCCACCTAAAAAAAATCAAGGTTAGAATTATGTCACGACCCAAAATCCCAACCCGGTCGTGATGGCGCCTCTCATGAAGACAAGGCCAGCCAATCCAAACTAACTTCATTTTAACAGTTAAATAATACGGAAATAATAGAGGTACGGTTTAATAATAGTAAATTGCGGAATAATATAGTAAACCATCCCGACTACAACCCTCAGATCGGGGTGTCACAAAGTCATGAGCCACTAATGAAATCCTAATAACAAAATAACTATTACAATATCTTCGGCACAATTGTTTGAAGAAAGTGGAAACAACAAAATAAAAGAGATACGGGGCTGCGGACGCCAACAGCTACCTCGTAACCTCCGAATCACCGCCCTGGCAGTAGTAGTCAATGCCTCGAAGCGGAACCGTTAACGCCTGAATCTGCACACATGGTGCAGGGAGTAATGTGAGTACTTCCAACTCAGTGAGTAATACAAATAAATAATGACTGAAAGTAAGAAAACACATAATGCACAAGGCAATCCATAATGAAGTAATGAAACATCAGTAAAATAGTAAACCAGTGTAAA
>MCJB01003148.1:5321-15706 GCA_002018475.1 Nicotiana obtusifolia
AAGGGAAGTCCAGCACTTGGGCTGACCGATTACCTATTATGGAGTTTGCCTATAATAGAACTGTTCATCGCATGACTAGCATTACTCCATTTTAATGTGTTTATGGTTTTAATCCTTTGATACCACTTGATCTTGTTCCTTTGCCGAGAGATGCAGTTATTAGCGTTGACGGAGAAAATCGGGCAGCTGCGTTGCTCGAATTGCATGCTAAGGTGAGGAAAACTTTGGAGGATGCTTATGAAAAGGTAGCGGTCAAGAAGAATAAAGGAAGGAAAAAGCTGGACTTAAAGAAAGGTGACTGGGTTTGGGTGCACTTCCGAAAGGAAAGTTAGCTCCGCGGGGAGATGGACCATTTCAAGTGTTGCAGAAGATCAATAATAATGCTTATGTCCTAGATCTGCCTGATGATTATGCTGTCTCTAAGACATTCAATGTCACTGACTTGACTCCTTGTGTTGCTTTAAAATATGAAGAAGGTTCGATTTCGAGGACGAAATCTTCCCAAGAAGGGGAGAATGATGCAGGTCAACCTGATCATGATACCTTTAAACCTTCAAGACCATTCACGAGAAGTCAAGCTAAAGAACTTCATGATGCACATTTGATGGTGAAGAAGATCCAAGAGTTTGGCGTGTGAAGTTTGCGTTTGGCATATATTATTGTATAGTTATGGAAGACATTAATTCTTACTTGTTTTGGAGTCCTGCGTGACTATTTCTTAAACTTAGCCAAATTGTGGCCTTTTTGTTAATTAGTTCTTTCTTAGTTGATTTAGGTTAACTAGTTATTCTTTTCCTAGTTGATTTAGGTAAAGGCTCATTCTATATAAGCCTAAACACTTCATTATTTTGATACCTTTTGACATTATTATCAATAAAAAAACCGGCAGCACATTGCTCCCAAAATCGTGTGAATTAACTTGTCCAATTTTGGTGTGATTCAAAATTGAACTTGTTCCTTTGTTTGATCGAACAGTTTGCAAGGCCATTTTTGTCTTGAGGGTTGTTCGTATAGTATAGGTACTCCGTGACTTCATCAAGAAGGTAAGTAGACTAGTTCCTACTTATTGTCTTGATAGTTCATTGAGCGTCTTACTTCTATCTTTTGTTTTCTTGTTTCCGCGTTTTAATATTGCATCAGCTGGGCAGAGTGCAATATGAGGATTAGGGTTGGGGCGAGTAATTAAATATGAAGGGGTGATCATGGGCCGTTGATATTGGGGGATTAACGACCAGGATTTTTAAACCGATGGGGCGGGTCGTTTTAAGTGGGTTACGACCGAGTTCATTGGAAGGGTTGTCTGGTCTGAAATTAACTCAAACATTGGGCCGAATTTTTTAAATACACGAAAATTATAAAAATAATTTATAAGAAGTAATTAACAGATAATTAAAATATTATTTGTGTAGTAAGATGCTTGAAAATAATAAATTAACATTATAAAAATATAAAAAATGCTATTTGGGCACAAATAATGTAATAAAATATAATTATGCACAACATATAGGCTATTATTGCAAAATATATGCAGATGCAAAATAATAAATTTGGATGATTAAGTCATCACAAAATAATTTAAAGGGGTAATTAGTACATATTCAAATAATATAAATGCAAGAAAATTAATTTTAAAGTTTTAAAAATTATGGAAAATTATAGAAAATACATGACTCTAGTAAATTGGTGATGATGTAGGAATGGTGTTTTAAAAGCATATATGACATTTATAAGACATGAGGGAAAATTTTGGTATCAATAGGTATTAATAGGAAAATGGTGAAGACGTACATTGTGTGTAGAAGCATATACCTCAAAGTTGTTTATATGAAGATACTCAAGCTCCAAAAGAAAAGCAAAATAAAAATATATGTATAAAAAAATAGAGTTTTGAGAGAATTAGAGAGGTACTTTAAGGTGGTTCTATGTAGGTAACTAGAGGTTAATAAGCGCTATGTGGTTTAAAAAGTAGCAAAGTGCAAAAAGAAAGACAAATATGAGTAATGTTCAAGAAGGGTGTAGTCACTTGTATCCCAAATGTTTATCCTACCCTTCCCTAAGCCTACATTACAAGCATAAAAAGTTCTTATGGGATCTCCAACCGAATGTTCTTAAGTTGGCGGCGAATTAAATTAAGGGCAAGCTTATGGCATGATATTTCTAACGCTTGAAATTCTTTGTTGAGAGTGAGTGTCTTTTTGCATTTGTCCCTTGTATTGTTGTTATAAATATGGTGTTTTTGGGACTTGTGAGGGCACATGATTATGATGGATTGGTGACGTTGATAAATTCCGAATTGAGTAAATTGAGCATATATAGTAGACTAGTGCTTTTGAGTCAATTCTTGAGGCTTGGTTGTTGTCATTTAATTATTTTGTTGTGCTGATGTACTGAATGATTTTTATTAATTACGAAGTGAGTTAATTGTTACTTTAATTATTGTTGTTCTTTAATATTTCCGATGGGATTAGCTAACCTAAGGACTCGCCAATTAACTTCGAATTAATCATGGAAAGGGTAATTTGGGATTTGTAAAGATTAATTAACAAGAATTTGAGCCGTTAACTCTTTTTAGTTACATGTTCTTGTGAAAATGTCTAGTATACTTGTATGTATCTAATAGTAAATAAATAAAAAAAATTAGAATAATTTGGGTAATATTATATAAGTATGGACTTCTTGTTTATATAAAAAAATAACTTAAGTGCTATAACTTCTCTGTTAGAGTTGAACAATATTTTAAAGAGTTAGAATTTTACAAATTCAAGTTAGGTTAGTTAAGAAACAACTTAAGTGCTAATACTTCTTTGTTTCAGCTTTTTGATGGAAATTCTCCATGCCCTATCTATGTGTTAATTATATTATTTATTATTGGAACAAAATGAAGAAAATGCAGTCAATTAAGTATTAGAGCGCTATCATATGCTAATTTGGAATAAATTAGATTAATTTATATGTTTTTAAGACTTTTTTGTCTTACAATAGTTTAATGTACCTATTAATATCGAAACCACCTAAGTATTATAGTAAATATATAAATAAACTATTTAGAAAACCTTTGGGAGAATATAACTTAGTAAGTAGTATAAATAAAATAAATATATCAACTTCTAATTTTTTTTTTGTGTGTAGATGACATTTACGCATCGTAGATAGATGTATAATAGGAATCATCCTAATCGTGTGGGGTTAAGGGATGAATTTAAAGAAGGGGTTGATGAATTTATTGCTAAGGCAACGACATTTGATGATTTTCTTGTTGAAGGAACGATTAGGTGCCCTTGTGTGAAATGCAAGTGTGTTAAGTTATTCGGAGAAGATTTTGTTACATTTCATCTTTTTAAAAAGGGATTTATGAAAAATTATTATGTGTGGACTGATCATGGTGAGAATCTTGATAGCGTAATTGATGTTGATTTTCATAATTCTTTTGGTGGTGAGGAGGGTAATCCCGTAGTGGAGAATAATGTTGAAAATTCTAGATTCAATGACATGATGAGGGATGCCTTGGAGATGTTCCTGGGGGCTCAATCTGAACCAATTGATGAGGCTAAGAAGTTCTTCAAAGAGTTAGAGGAAGCTAGTTGTCCTTTGTATGAAGGCTCAATGCATTCTAAGTTGTCTGTTGCTGTTTGATTACTTCAGATTAAGTCGGATAGTTCTATTTCTCAACCGGGCATGAATTCTATCCTTATGAATGAACTTAATCCAAGTAACATTGACCTACCCAAAGATTTCTACACGGCAAAAAGATTGGCTTCCAAGTTGGCTCTTTCATCAAAGAGGATTCATTGCTGTCAGAATGGTTGCATGTTATTCTATAAGGATGATGCATCTCTAGAGAACTAAAAATTTTGTAACAAGCCTCGTTACAAGGATGACACAAATAATAAAACGAAGAAGATCCCGGTGAAGGCGATGCACTACTTACCCCTTATACGAATGTTTTAAAGAGGTTGTATGCATCAATGAGATCCGCTCCTCATATGAGATGACATTATGAGCATAGAAGGCCGGATGGTGTTTTATGTCATCCATCATATGGAGAAGCATGGAAGCATTTCGATAGGGTGTTTCCAGATTTTGCTAGTGGACCAAGAAATATTGCGTTGGGATTATGCGCTAATGGATTCACTCCATTTGCAGTCTCTTCTGCACCATATTCATGTTGGCTGGTGTTTGTTACGACGTATAATCTTTCACCTGAGTTATGTATGACTAGTCCATATCTGTTTTTAACTTGTATTGTTCCGGTCACGCAATCCAAAAAGGTTGATTGTTTACATGCAAGCTTTGGTTGATGAGTTGAAGTTATTGTGGCATCAAGGCGTGGAAACATATAATGTATCAACTAAGCAAAACTTCATATTGCCTGCAGCTTTGGTGTGGACTATAAATGATTTTTCTGCTTATGGAATGATGTCGGGGTGGTCGACTGCCAGAAAGTTAACTTGCCCGATTTATATGGAAGATACAAAGACGTTCACTTTGAAACATGGAGGTAAGAACACATGGTTTGAGTGCCATTGCCGCTTCTTGCCAATGGATCATGAGTTCAGGAGAAATACTAGTGCATTTATGACGAACAAAACTGATTATGAGGAGCCACCATCCGTCTTGTCTCCGGAAGAGATTTGGACTAGAGTTATGGATCTACCTAAGGTAACAGAGTATGCCTTGGCTAATAAGATACCTGGTTATGGTGTACACACAACCGGACTAAGCAGAGCATATTCTGGGAGTTACCTTATTGGAAGCACAATCTCCTTCGGCATAACCTTGATGTCATACATATCGAGAAGAAATTTTTGACAACTTGTTTATTACTTTGATGGATGTCAAAAATAAGACAAAGGATAACTTGAAGGCCAGGATGGACTTAAAGGAATATTGTAGGGAATGTGAGTTGTACCTAACATATTTGAACAACAAGATTCACAAACCCAAGGCCAATTTTACCTTCACCTTGGAGGAGAGAAAAGAGATTTGTGATTGGGTTAATAATTTGAGTATGCCTGATGGGTATGCATCAAACCTGTCTAGGTGTGTTGACACGAAAGAAGGAAAGTTGACGTCTATAAAAAGCCACGATTGTCACATTTTCATGGAATCTTTGATGCCTGTTGCGTTTAATGCATTGCCTGATAGACTATGGAAGCACATCACAGATGTAAGCTTATTTTTCAAGGATTGTCTTCTAGCACCTTGAGGGTGGAGAACCTAACATACATGGAGAGTAATATTCGCGTAACTTTAAACAAGTAAAAATTTTCCCTCTTGGTTGTTTTGACGTGATGGGACATCTTTCAATTCACCTTGCACAAGAGGCATGGCTTGGATGGCCAATTCAATGCAGACGGATGTATCCATTTGAGAGGTAATTAATGACTATTAATCATTAATCTTTATGTGTTTCATTTTAACATTATTCTATCAAAAAATAATGCTAATATGCATGATTATTGGCAAATGTAAGCGAACTGGCAAAAATAGATGAAGGATCGATTTGTGAGGCATATGTGGCTAGAGAAACTTCTTATTTTTGTTCATATTTATTTTGAACATGATGTGCCATGTTTGACAAATAGACCCGATCAACATGACGATGGAGGCACCGGTCCTTCGTATCCACCATTTTTCATATTCAATCAACCAGGTAAAGGCGACCAAAACGTAGTTCAAAATGACTTTTGAGTGAGATGGAACTAAAGTCAGTTACAACACATGCGATTTTGAATTGCCTAGAGGTCCAACCTTACTATAAGTAAGTATACATTTATATTACCGACCTATATTAAAGATTTATCATTGTTTTAACTGGTGACATTTTTTATTTTATCGGACATTTGGTTTGTGGTTACATATGGGCAAGAGCTTGTTTATCCAAAGTTTTTAGAATGGTTAAAGAATTTGTAAGTGTTACTTAATATTTAACATGGTCTTATTAACGGTAAATTATGATAAGTTATATGTATTTAAATAATTCTATTTTTTTTTACCTTTTATAGGTTCATAATCCAGTTAATGACGTAAATGACCAATTTTTACAAGATATAGCTTGAGGACATGATCCTAGAGTCAAAAAGATGTCTAAGCATTGTATCAACGGGTACAAGTTTCATACAAAAGAATGGTCTAAGGGTAAGAAAATAAATAATAGTGGTGTGTGTGTGAAAGCCAATGGGGATATTGATTATTATAATGTGCTTCAAGAGATCATAGAACTTGAGTATAAACTGGGTTGGCCGAGGAAAAAATTGGTACTCTTTCGGTGTAAGTGGTATGATCCAACACCAAATAGAGGTACGAAGGTGCATTCTCAATACAAAATTATTGAAATAAAGCACATGGGGGAGGTATAGACTCTATGACCCATTTATTATTGTAAAAAATGTGAAACAAGTGTATTATGTACCTTATCCTTTGTGCAAGAATAAGTCCGCATGGTGGGTAGTGATCAAACCTAAGCCAGTGGGTAGAGTTGAAGTCGAGGATACATTGGATGTAGCGTACCAAAATGATATTTCAAGTGTTGAAACAGTAGTGGATGATGAATTAGCAGATGAATTGCAGGATATCAACAGCCTATACGAAGAATTCGATCCTTCGGCCCTAAGATCAATTTTAACAAAGCATGGTAAGGGAACATCAACGGAAAATAAGGACGAAGATTCAATTGATGAGCATGAAACAAGGGAGGATGAATAATTATATGATGAAAATGAAACAAGAGATGAAGAATTATGTGATGAAGAAAATTAAAATGAAACAAGTGATGAGGATTAAGCTATTTGTGTGTTTTATGACTTGTTCTATATTTATATGTTATGGTGTGCTTTATTGTACTATTTAATAAAATTACTTTATATTATTAATGACATCTTCGTTTTTATGTTTATATTGTTATATTTATTATATGTACTTTATGTTTATATTTGTTATGTTAAATTTTTTTACATGTAAATATTTTATATTCATTACACAGATGGATTCTCACGGCAAAGAAATAAAAAATCTAAGAAGAGAAAACACACTTTACCTAAACCAAGTCAACTTCCTTCACCTATACCAAATATGAGCCCTCCTCCTATGCCTCCTCGTCCTTCCATGCCAGCCTCACAGTTATCTGACTTTTTCAAAGTCCCTCCCTTGTCTAGCTCACTTCAGTATTACTCCATGCCTTCTCATGGTGGCTCAACTTCGATCACCATTAATTTTATTCCCGCGCCTCATTTCCCAGCTTCTTCCCCGCATGATCCTGCTTGTCAGTTTGGTGGCTCACTACCGATTGCATCCCCGAGCCATCATAGTAGCCAGCATGGTGGTTCATCTTTTGTGTCTCATACATCGCCCACTCAATATCATCTCCATAATCATCTACTCCAAATATATCTAACTTGGATATTGGAAACTCTCACGCAGCTGCATTCCCATCTACTAGTACTTCTACAGTTGCTGATACCGTTAGACAGTGTACTGGAGGGACTGTACAGTACGATCATCTTCATCGGCTGACTATCGTTCCCCATGGCGACGAGTGAGTTTTCCTTCAATTTCCTTTTAAAATCTTTCAATAAAATTTTGCATAAATTTAATGACATTTTTTATATGTTAAATTAAATGCAGGTTTTTGCCATCCTTTTAGACCGCGCATATAAAAAGGTTTTTGCCATCCTTTTTATGTGCGGTGGAATTCCTAGAGAAGATACCGTATCAGATCAGAATGAATATGTGGCAACAATTTAAGGTAAGACTAAATAAATTTTTATTAATACTTATCCTCATTCGTCTAATATTATTAATTCAATTTTGTAGGTTAGGTGCGTAGAATATTTTTTCTGGGCCTCGGTCCATTTACCTGAATAGTATTGTATCATATACTCTTTTCTATCGTGAGGGTTAACCTGTTTTAAAATACCCCCAAACTCAATATTAGAAGCATCCGTTTCTATAATTTGTTTTCATAAAGGATTTGCTTAGACCAAACATGAAAGATAGCAACTTTCTTCTTTACCTGTTTAACTATCTCAGTATGACTATCAGTCCAAGGAGATTTACAATCCTTTTTTAATTTATCATATAAAGGAGCATTATCTCGTGACAAATTTTTATAAAATGGTGATATATAATTTAAACTACCAAGAAATCTTTGAAGCTGAGTTTTATTGGTAATTACATCAGGAAATTTAGATGCAAAATCTATAGCTCGTTGAATAGGAGTAATTTTTCCTTGGCAAATATAATGACCAAGAAAACAAATATTAGCTTGAAACAAACTCATTTTTGGTTTTGATATAACTAAACCATTTCGAATGACAATTTTCTTAAAAATATCAAGATGCTTATAATGTAATTGAAGAGTTTTTGAATAAACAAGAATGTCATCAATATAGACGATAATAAAATCCATATAAGGATTGAAAATATCATTCATAATCTTTTGAAATTCTGAAGGAGCATTTTTTGGACCAAAAGACATCACATTCCATTCATATTGCCCAAAAGAAACATTAAAATCAGTTTTATAAGTATGCTCTTTAAATAATTAAATTTGTTAATATCCAGATTTTAAATCAAACTTTGAAAATGTATTTGCATCATTTAATCTTGAAAGAAAATCTTTTTTTATTGGGATCGGATACCTGATCCATTTTAAAACCTTGTTTAACGGTTTATGATTTAACTAACCTAGGAATTTCTCGTTCTTTCTTAGCAGCATTATTAACATAAAATGCAGTACATGACCATGGAGATTTAGAAGGTTTTATCAAACCTTTTTGTAAAATATTATCAATTTCATTTTTACAAAACTCTACTAATTCAGAGTTCATTTGATAAGGTCTCGATTTCGTTAGAATATTATTTTTAGAAAAAGAGTCTTCGTATGGAAGGGATACAACATGCCTTTTTCTATCCCAAAAAGCACTCGGGTGATCAGCACATATAAAAATAGTAAATTATTCAGAAATCAATTTAATCTTTTCCTGAACTTTAGCAAAATTCAATGTATCATTTATTGACATGCTATAAATTTCATACTGAAAATATTTCATATGACTTTGCTTCATATTAATCAACGCATTAATATCACGTGCAACAAGATCGGTGATAAAAGTAAAAGAAATTTTCTTATTGTTATAAACAACATCAAATCCTTTTTCATCGACCCTAGTAAATGGGTAGATCGCCCTTATAAAGGGTGTTCCAATTATAATTGGAGGGTATAATTGATCCTTGACTAATATAAAAGAATGAGGAATGGATACCTTCTGCTGGCACACATAAGCATTAGGTAGTTTGTATTCTATTTTCATCTTATCACCATATGCAGACTTGACATTATGAGAAGTCTTATTGTAATATCGGGTTGGAATAAACCCATCTTGTGTACAAGAAACATCTGCATTGCTATTTACTAAAGCAGTTTCAGTTACAAAAATTATTATCAATTAAAATAGTACATTTCACATACCATTTATGTGCAGTAACAATTTGCATCATTCCAAGAAACATATCATGTTTCGGGTTTAAAATAATCTGTTTTGAAAATTCAGAAATTTCTTCTAAATCATTTTCTTCAGGTATTAAAATTCCCTTTTTCTTGTTATCAATTGGTAACTCATTAGAAAAGGTGTATATAACTCAAAATCTTGACTTGTTACACAAGTGGATTGTTCCTCAGGTCCCAATTAAGCAAATATATGATTTTGGATGGTTTGATAAACTATTGTTCAAACAACTAATAAAAACGACAGAGCAGTCTCTTGCTTTGAATTCGTCAGAACAGACTATTCGTTTGTTAAACAATCATGATATTAATGTTTATAAGCATAAATATAAATTTATTCATATTGGTATGGTTCAAATTGCTTTTAAACCATTAACTCTTAAAGGGTTACTAGAGACTTTCTTGGCAACTTTAAGAGATGCCAGAAATTTGAATTTTAGACAGTCTCTGATGGTTCAATTGAATCTACGGTGGCTTATGGTCCCGTATATTTCAATACACAATCCAATTTACAATTGTCTCTTTCTGATATCAATATTCTTGATGCTTTAACTTGGAGGAACAACAATGTAGAAGAAATGACTAGGGAAGCTGAAGAATATATGAAATTTAGGTACCCCCACTTGTTCCATGACGCGGGAGACAACAACAAGACCACCATAGTGGGCACAACCCTAGAAGACTAAAGAAGTTTGCAGGAAGTAACTATGATTAAACATTTGAGAACGAATATTCCGAAGGGGGGATGATGTTACACCTCACGCCTAAATAAAGCTTGGTAAGTCTGGCTTCTAGCGCGACCACTCATCTGGAGGGCAAACGATGGCCATACGTTTCAGTAGACTTGCGCCAAATGCCTCACCGAGTGCAGGACCGGGGG
>MCJB01003149.1:0-13282 GCA_002018475.1 Nicotiana obtusifolia
GTGTGGCACGCCGTCACAGGTCATGGCTAGTGTTGACTAGCATGACTAGCATTGCATTACATTGCATGGCATAGCATCGCATCGCATTGCATTGCATTGCATATTTGGTTTGTGGTTGTTCTGTTTACTTCACATAATTCTGTGGAAGGTAAAATGTGTTATTGTTCCGTGGTGGACTGTGTAATGATTTAAATGTTTCTTATCTTCAGTTCTTATTTACTTTTATTACTCACTGAGTTGGAAGTACTCACTTTACTCCCTGCACCTTGTGTGCAGATTCAGGCGTTAGCGGTCCCACTCAGAGGTACTGAATATTACTACTGGACCGAAGCTTCAGAGATTACGAGGTAGCTGCTTGCGTCCGCAGCTCCGTAACTCTTTTCTTTTGTTGATTTTGCTTCCCTCAAACATTTGTACTTAAGATATTGTATTAGATATATTATCAGTAGGTCTTCTCTAGTGGCTCATGACTTTGTGACACCCCGATCTGAGGGCTGTAGTCGGGATGGTTGCTATATGATATTTTCTGCAATTGACTAATATTAAACCGTATTTATATTATCTTCGTGTAGTTTAAAATGTTTAGCGGTGTTGGATTGGTTCGGCTGGCCTTGTCTTCACGAAAGGCGCCATCACGACCAGGTTGGGATTTTGGGTCGTGACACAATAGCTAAATACATGGCAATCGAATCATAAGCCGAGATCATAAAGAGCATACCGCGAGTAGGAAGTGAAGGCTGTTTCCACGGCTCGAACCCGTGAACTCCTGGTCACATGACATCAACTTTACCAGTTACGCCAAGACTTCCCTCTCATCTTGTCTTTCCTCATTTTGAGAAATTCTTTATATCTATCTTAGAATATTTTGCAGTTAAACTCATCAACCATTTAAAGCTTATCATGTCAATCTCCTAGTTTATAACCTCTTAATTTTTTGTGGACAGAAAAGATAGTGTTTTGCATAGAGAAGTAGTAGTATCTTTGATATCCAAATGTGTCACGACTCAATTTAGGGTCAGACAGTGACCAAGAAAGGGAGTAGAAATGATTAACTAATCTTTTTGTTTTCTTCTGTTGAAAATAGCTAGCTTATTGGTATGAATTAGTGATGATGACAATTGTGGTGCAAATTCTAAGTGTCCAAGAGTCTAAATTAATGGCTCTTTGAAAATAACTCTAACCACGTATGAGCATATATCTGTTTTCTTAGGCTTGTCTTTTCTAAAAAAAAAAACTGTCCACTTAGCTCTCGCTATGTCGAATCACGAGGTTCTATTGTACATAGCTTTACCTTGTATTTCTGTAAGAGGCTGTTTCCACGATTCGAACGCGTGACCTCCTGGTCACATGACAGCAACTTTACCAGTTACGCCAAAGCTCCCCTTCTCATCTTAGAATATTTTGCAGTAAAACACATCAGCCATTTAAAGCTTATCATGTCAATCTCCTAGTTTATAACCTCTTAATTTTTTGTTGACAAAAAAGATAGTATTTTGCATAGAGAAGTAGTAGTATCTTTGATATCCAAATGTGTCACGACTCAATTTAGCGTCAGACAGTGACCAAGAAAGGGACTAAAAATGATTGACTAATCTTTTTGTTTTCTTCTGCTGAAAATAGCTAGTTTATTTTATTGGTATGAAATAGTGATATTGTGGTCCAAATTCTAAGTGTCCAAGAGTCTAAGTTAATGGCTCTTTGAAAATAACTCTAACCACTATGAGGTATGAGCAGATATCTAAACGTTTTCTTCCTCTTGTCTTTCCTCAAAAAAAAGAAAAAAAAAAAAACGATACACTAAGATCTCGGTATGTCGGACCACAAGGTTTTATTATATTAAAAACTGACATCGGTCGGATCGATTCGGTTCGGTTGTGAATGTTATCGGTTCGGTATATCGGGTATCGGTTTATAAATATGCTAAACCAATAACCGAACCGATAAGATATCGGTTATCGCGTATCAGTTTGTTAGTTATCGACCCTTATCGGTTTACCTAATAAGAATAAAAAATATCCAAAAATTTCATGTTCTTTTAATAGAAATCGCGATCATATTGTTGATAGAAAGGAACTGAATTTTTGCTCTTAAAAAAAGAGGGATTAAATTTCATTTTTAGAAAAGAAAACTTATCTTTGCATTTGAAAATCTCAATGAAAGATCTCAACTTTCAAAGTTATGCCTTACTAGGAGTAAGGAATAAGCTATTCAACAATCTAATCTTACTAACTATCTCACCGGCGGGCATAATTCACATGAAAATAATAAAATCCTAATCTTGTAAATACTAAGGAATCAGTGCAACAAAAGAAACAAATAGAAATATTAAAAATGTAAACAATTAATTCTTAAAGTTTAAAACTAAAAATCTTAACTAAAGAATTAAGATAAGAAATTCAGAAAAGTTTAAAATTACTCTAAGGATTAAGGTCTGAAGATGAAGAGTAACAGCCGAGAGAATTGAGAGAATCAAAGAATGAAGCCGTAAGGTGGCTTTATAGACTTAGTAGGTTAAATTATAAATTTGTTAAAGCTTATTGGGCTATTGGTTAAACCGTTAACAAATTGGCCAAACTGAGATCTGAACCGATAACCCAATAGTCAAATAACATTAAACCGTTATTGAACTATTTACCCAATAATCCGATATCGATAACCCAATAGTATTTTATCGGTTCGGGCTATCGATTATATCCGATATATGCCCAGACCTATATTATACGCAACTTCACCCTACATTTCTACAAGAGGCTGTTTTCATGGCTTGAACACGTGACCTCCTGATCGCAGGCAACAACTTTACCAATTACACCAAGGCTCCTGGTCTCCTCTTTGTCTTTCCTCATTTTGAGAAATTCTCCATATCTATCTTAGAATATTTTGCAGTAGAACTCATCAACCATTTAAAGCTTATCATGTCAATCTCCTAGTTTATTACCTCTTAGTTTTTTTTGGACGGAAGAGATAGTGTTTTGCATAGAGAAATAGTAGTATTTTTGATATCCAAATGTGTCACGACGCAACTTAGGATCACGATTGGTGCTTAGGAGCAAGTACTTCCAAGTAAATTTTATCGGTGATTTACAGAAAATCGAACAAAGTTTTTCCTGTTTTAGTACTTTCTAAAAAGTTTTCCTATCTCATAAACAAATAACAACCAACCAATATTCACCTAAATCAGTCACAATCTCCATCAACTAATTGAAAACGAGTTTTCACCAATACTACTAACAATACTGCCAACCTTTCGAATATAATAATACTAAATCCATCTCAAAAATATGGAAAGAAAGTGCACTAGTCCAACATAACGAATGAATACTCATGACACTAATAAAAATGACTATGGAGCGACTTTAAGAGTTCAAAAGAAAAGACGATAACAATAAGTAAACTCTTAGCCCACACGAACTAGTGCGGGGCTTACAAGGAACTATCAACTCGTGTACTCTGATTAACGAAATCCTCGCTCGCATCAACTGTTGTCTTGTAAAAAAATAGCAAGGAGTGAGTTGCTTGCTTAGTGAGTAATAACACTTAACCATAATTGATTTAATTGGGGACAAGTCAGAAATACATGCCTGTATAATAGTTATCAATAATTATTATAAAAATTAAATGTACTTTCAAAACCGTAACAATAATCAGTCTTATCATGTGTTTCCTGTAACAAAAATCAATTAAACAATTCGATAATAAACTCGGTAAGTGTTGTATCATATCAATTCTTTATGTTTGGGAGGTTTCCAAGAAAGGATCATGTAATCTGTATCATTATGTGGACCCTTCATAAAAGGAGGCAAATATAACTGTAGGTCCCTACTCGAGGGAAAACTGTAACTGTATGCTAGTTCTACCTTCCTACTAGCGAAGGCTAAAACTGTAATCGGTAATCTGTAAATACAAGGTGCATCAGGTCTAACGTATCCGACGTTAGCTATGGGATCCCTTAAAGTCTCCTCCCATTTATATTTTTCTTTGTAAACAGTAAATATTCATACGAAAGCATTTTTAAAATAGTACAGGGCATTTCAATTCTTATCAAATTATGTAATCCCATTTCGGTAACTATAATCACATCTCAAATAACAGTAAAACATGTCTAGTAACAGCGAGAGCATTTTAAATAATTGTAAACATCTCAAGCAAACTATTTAGTGCTATATCAAGTAAAGGACTTCTCCCACATGCAATTTCAAATATTCGGGTAACAAATATTATTTTCAAAATCATGTATAAACCATGCAGGTTATGAAAACAAAAGTTGCGGTAAGATTACTACTCACAGTATTCATGCCGAAATATCGATTGCGTCACCTCGAACACTCCGTACGACTTTCTTCAGTCTATAATCACATCACATGATCGTGTTAATTGCCTTCTTTACGCTAATTTATAACGAATTTAGAGTATCCAACCCTCGAGATTACACCTTTAATTGTCCATTCTTCCAATTATATTCCATGCTTCGGGCTACTCAAACATTCAATCTGTCATATTATTTATTCACATTGTTGTTCAACAAAATATTTTTCTCTTAAACATGTGAATAAGCCCAAATTTAATAATGTTGCTGGCTATGCATATATAATTGGTGTTTAATATTCATTACCCATTGGAATTTTCATATACACAAAGTAAACTCAAGCAAACCGTAGGTAAGAAAAATTACTCTGGGATTGAAAGGTGGCTTCTACCATTTGCCATCGCTTTTGTGTTCCATGACACAAGATTCCACCATAAAAGCTTTTTGATCACCAGAGAATCCCCTCCTTGTTTTCAATTTCAATTGCTTTCGGTTCCTTGGCTGACCAAAGTCCTTATCTTTTGCCCAAATACTAATCTGTTTTTTTTCTTCTTCTTTATTTTGGTTAATGCACTTATCTTTATAAAACCCTTGAGCCTTCATATTTACATATTTACTTTCTTTTCTTTTTATTTTTTATTTTTAAAGTTTTTGGCTAATTGGCAATTATGCCCTTATTTTAATTATAGGATATTATAAAATGCTTCTCATTAGGTTGTAAGAGACTCAGGCACTCTAATTGTTCATAACATCTTAGCAAAGAAGATGGTAGTCTCTAGTACAGATATTTTTCAGGCCAAAATTCAGAAAAGTTATGACAAAATGAGTGAGTTGAAAGCCTTTGATGATACAAAGGCTGGTGTCAAAGGACTTGTTGATGCTGGAATTACTGAGGTACCTCATATATTCATTCTACCACCAAAAAACAGGCCGGACTCCTCGGAAACATGTGAAACACAGTACACTTTTCCAGTGATAGATCTTGAAGGAATTGATAAGGATCCAAAGAAGCATAAAGAGATTGTGGATAAAGTTCGAGATGCATCGGAGACATGGGGTTTCTTCCAAGTGATTAATCATGGCATTCCATTACCTGTCCTGGAAGAAATGTTGCAAGGAACACGGCGATTTTTTGAGCAAGATAGTGAGGTTAAGAAACAGTATTACACTCGAGATAGTATGAAAAAGGTGATTTACACTAGTAATTTTGATTTGTATAGCCCTTCTGTTCCAGCAGCAAATTGGAGGGATTCACTTTTCTGTTTGATGGCTCCTACTCCTCCTAGTCCAGAAGAATTGCCAACAGCAAACAGGTATGTTCTGAACATGACTTAGAAAACCAGCCAATTTCACTTCTTTACCTAGTAAAAAAACTATGTTTTCTGTTGTGACAAAAATCAAGAATAAACCATGAAAATGTTGGCATTGTTACGTGTTCCCTTGAAATTAATTTAAAACTATGTTTTCTGTTTTGACAAAAGTCAAGAATAAAAAAAACCAGTCTGGTGCACAAGGCATCCTGCATTCATGCAAGGTCGAGGGAAGGGCTCCACCCAAGAGGTGTGATATAGATAGCTTATCCTAATGCAAGCTTGCTGTTTTCACGGCTCGAATCCGTGACCTTTAGGTCACATGGAGACAATTTTACTGATACTCCAAGGTTCTCCTTCGACAAAAGTTAAGAATAAACCATGAAAGTTTGGCATTGTTATGTGCTTTCTTGCAATTAATTTATGCTTAATGTGAGTTTTTTGATGGATACCTTTGGGAAACTAAGAAAATTAATTAGAAGTCCGGTCCCTCAGAGCCAATTGAGCATAGCATTTCTATTTTTAAATATTGATATGTGCTGTTTCACTAGTTTTACTGAAATTGCTGCAGGGAAATACTACTGGACTATTCTAAGCATGTAATGAAATTAGGCTGCTCCTTACTTGAACTATTATCAGAAGGTCTTGGTCTCGATCGTTGTCATCTCAAAGATATGGATTGCGCGGAGGGGCTCGGTATTTTGGGACATTACTATCCAGCATGCCCTCAGCCAGAACTCACTATAGGCACCTATAAACATTCTGATAAGGATTTTATCACAGTGCTTTTACAAGATCATATCGGAGGACTCCAAGTGCTTCATCAGAATCAGTGGGTTGATGTTCCTCCTACACCTGGTGCTCTCGTCTTGAACATTGGAGATCTTCTACAGGCTAGTATTCCTTTTCTTTCTTGCATCTACTCAACAAGTGTGAATATAATGTTGGAATAAATGGTGGGGTTTTCATTATATCACGAGCGACAAAGAGGATGGAAGAGGGAGATAAACGTAAACCACGCATATATCATTAGAAAAACTCCACTCTTACATAACAACATTACAAGGGGCTTCATTGGTGTGAAGGGGCAATACTAGACTCACACACCATCCCTAGTCGGGTACAGTTTCTTATCGATTTCTCCCTTGTAACCGTTACCCGAATTCGCGCAAGTGTGTCCGCACCCCCAAACTTACTTGACAAGGAATCCTTTCTCGCGAACAAACACAAACCCTACACACACCTAGGAGCATAGCCACATGGAATTAAGGGTACTAGTTGAACACCTTTCATTTGAAGATTATAGTTATGTATATAGGTCAAAAATTACTTTTTATAAATATATATTTGACCTTGAACGCCCTTTGCAAAATTCCTATCTTCGCCACTGTTTGACACTGAAACTAATTGTGCTTATTGTTGGTGATTTTTCAGCTCATATCAAATGGTAAGTACATAAGTGTTGAGCACAGAGTATTGGCAAACAAAGTTGGACCAAGAATATCAGTTGCATGCTTCTTCTCCGCCGGTCCACAACCATCTTCTAGGCTTTATGGACCAATTACTGAGTTATTGTCAGAAGATAATCCTCCAAAATATCGTGCAACCACAGTGAAAGACCACACTGATTACTTTCGTAAAAAAGGCCTCGATGGAACTTCTGCATTGTCGCATTATAAGATCTAATCATAGTTAATGATTAAAATTCTGATAATAAGAGAGTATTTTTGTGATGTATCACATGCTTAAACTTCAAGGATATTGAAACATGCACTGTTATGTCAATTTCCATTTATTCTACTGCTAATGAGTAATGGAAACTAGTTTGAAGCACAGATTAATAGTGTTAGTCCAAGACTAGAGACAGGTCCATCTTGCAATTTCCAAGATTATGGACCAATTACGAATTGTTATCAGAAGATAATCCCCCAAAGTATCTTGTAGGTGATAGAAAATAGGCATAACCGCAACGGAAGCAATAACCCAAGACCATATAATCTTACATGTAAACTAGATAAATATAATCATTAACGAGATAGAAACACTAACCTCTTGAAGTTACTGCACAAATCTTCAATGATATTCACGCTATCCAGGTCTACGGTCTTCTACTATGTATCCTGAATTTCTACCGAACGTGATACTTGAGTGGCAAGTATTTTTATTCAAGAAAAATAGTATCCTTTTGAGAGTTTCTCGGCCAAAACCAGAAGCTAACTTTTTGGAGTAGTTTCTGCTTCTTCTTTTTTGTTTTTCTTAGTTTTGAAAACCTAAAACAAAACGGTTTTTGACGTTTTCTTTTGGTTGGAAAACCAGACCAAAACAAACTTTTTCTTTTTTTTACTTTTACGTTTTTGCTTTTGCTTTTCTTTTACGTTTTTGCTGCTGCTTTTCTTTTACGTTTTTGCTGCCTTTAGGTTTCATAAGACCAAAACATATTTGAAGTCTTAATAGCCAAAACGTGTAGGAGTCTACTACGTACCAAAAATGTGTAGCAGTCTCCTAACCCACCAAGGATACTATTTTCTTATTTAATTTCCTCGTTCTAGAATATTCAGGCACAGTAGGGACCACAGATTAAATAACGAGGCTTCCTATTTTGGTATTAATTCGGAATATGAATGAATTAATCCTACCACAACAAATTACAATTTATTCCACTAGAAAATTGTAATTGCACTCCTCAGTTTAATTTCGAAATCATTCATTAAATCTTATTTAACTCCCCGTGTTAAGATTACAAATACCAATCAGATAAATTAAATTACTGACAATTTAATTCATCGACTAATTTAATCCTTTATACTTCCGCTTAACTTATTTCATGTGACGGATACAAAATCCACCTGCAGGGTTTTCACATGAAAACTTTCAAGCATCCATAAAGGGGTATCATCAATCTCAATGGTCAAGACACGGATTCTATCAACTAATTATCATTTCACAAATGCACTTTGTCATTATTCAATTTACCAGGAATACATTAACTCGCAGTTGAGTCGTACCTTTTAATAAATCAAAATAATGAACGAAACACATTGATCATAATAATTATATCAAGATTAAGAGTATAAGAACATTCAATGAGCTAGAGAGGTAGTTTTATATATTCAGTACAAAAATACTTATCTCTACTTAGTCCGTTCAATACACAAAAATGTACTAGCATAAGAAGTCGGAACTAAACCATTCCCATAATCAAGATAGATTATAATTTAATCTTATGCTACAATCATCAAGATGCTTTGCCCAGTTTCATCTTTGATTGTGAACATTAACTTTATAACTTATAAGAACCGACAATTTAATCTTCCGCGCATGAGCTAAAACTCCATACACTAAGCTGTCTACTATATAAGTAAAGGGCACACATATAAACAAATGATCTATTTGAATTAAGATTTCATTGAATTGAATAAATAAATAAATAATTATTCCAATAAATAAAACATAATACTATAATCAAACCACATGGTTAATAGTATATCCTAACAGTAGGACTGTTAAATTTGGCCCAAGCCCAAATGATCCGTTCAATCCGCCCAAGATATGGCTAGTTATTGACCCGCTTATTTATTGGAGTCAACCCATCTCGACCCAACTCATTTCATTTTAAAGTTGGACTGATTTTTAGTCTAAATTGATTCATGAGTAACTTTGCTAAAATATCTTTAAAATATTTTTTTTATTTGCTATGTTATGTATGGCCATAAAAAAAAAAAAAGTCTTACTTGTATTTGATAATTAAAGGCTTCATAAGAAAATAACAAACATTAATTAAGGCTTCACAAGAGTTGGGTGGGTTGGACATTTTAGCTAATCTTGACTCATTTCATCTCAATCCAAATAACGTTTAGACGGGTCATTGATCGGTATATTTATTTACTTGACTCAATTCATTTTGATCCGTCCAACACGCGCATTTGACACCCCTAGATATTAGTTTATTTAATTAATGTCTCAATAGGATTTGTAATCAGAATTAATGTAGGAGTAAACTTTCCTATATGTAGTTAAAATAAGTCTTGTACTATTATAGATAGGAGTATTGATGTGTGGAGATTTGAGAAAATTGTAGAGAGCTTTTAGAGATTTATAATAAAATATTTTTCTTTCATATTCTGCTTCATATTGGCATCAGAACTTCTACGATCTTGGAAGAGAATCAAGTAGCTTTAACTGCCGGCAAGTAGCGTTAGCCAATATGTGCCGCCTGTCTGACTATTGAGTATGTTGGCAAATACCGCGTCAATGATACTAGCCTTTATGATAATTAAAAAAGGAAACTCAGTATTTGAAGGAGTGCCAAACAGCCAAATCTAAAAAGGCCTAGCACATTTATAATTCCTCTTAGTTCTCACTAAAGAGCAGCCGTAGATTCCTTTTAAATTCATGCTCAGATAATTATATCTTTAAGCTGCTTATGCCTTTATTTTTTTACTTTTAGACTTTACACAATTTATTTTTCTTTGTATTTTTTAACTCTCGAATCAACTCAAATTCTTTGTTCATTTGTCTTTCTTTTAATATTCAAGTTTACTGATAAAAGCTTAAGCATGCAGATAAACTTCGGAATTAGTATACAAAAGGATTATCACGGTTTGAACTGTTAAGGAAAAATGTTAGAAAAGTAATTTAAAATTATAGTAGAAAACCTTAATCATTTAGGATTAGATATTTGTTAGTTTATTTAATTAATGTTTAAATAGGATTTGTAGCCAGGATTAATATATGAATAGACTTTCCTATTTGAAGTTAAAATAGGTTTTGTACTATTATAGATTAGGAGTATTGATATGTGGAGATTTGAGAAAATTGTAGAGAGCTTTTAGAGAATTATAATAAAATATTTTTCTTTTATATTCTGCTTCATATTAGCATCAAAGCTTCTACGATCTTGGAAGAGAATCAAGTAGCTTTTGCTGTCGGCAGACGGCATTCCTGTCTGGCTATTGAGAATGTTGACAAATGTCGGGTCAATGATACTAGCCTTTATGATAATTAAAAACGGAAACTCGGTATTTGAAGGGGTGCCAAACGGCCAAATCTAAAAAGACCTAGCACATTTTTAATACCTCTTCTCACTAAAAAGCAGCCGTAGATTCCTTTTAAATTCACGCTCACATAATTAAATCTTTAAGCTGCTTAGCCCTTTATTTTTCTATTTTTAGGCTTTACACATTTGTTTTCTTTGTATTTCTTAATTCTCGAATCAACTCAAATTCTTTGTTCATTTGTCTTTTTTTTTTTTTTTAAATATTCAAGTTAACTGATAAAAGCTTATAATGCAGATAAACTTTGGAATTAGTATTCAAAAGGTCCATCACGGGTTGAACTCTTAAGGCAAAATATTGAAAAATTAATTTAAAATTATAGTAGAAAACCTTAATCGTTTAGGATTTTGATATTTGCTAATTTATTTAATTCATGTCTAAATAGAATTTGTAATCAGAATTAATATAGTAATGGACTTTCCTATTTGTAGTTAAAATAAGTTTCGTACTATAATAAGTAGGAGTATTGATCTGTGGAGATTTGAGAAAATTGTAGAGAGCTTTTAGAGATTTATAATAAAATATTTTTCCTACATATTCAACTTTATATTGTTATCAGAGTTTCTACGATCTTGAGAGAGAATCAAGTAGCTTCTGATGCCGGTGGATGGCGCTAGCTAATATGTGTAGCCCGGGCTGGTCATTGAATATATGGTATACATTGGGCCAATAATATATGTATGGAAAACAATCATGCCGAGAAGGATTGAGCAAATAGGTTACAAACTTAAAGAGATGCAATCAAATATGGCGCAAGAGGAAAAGACTCTTCTCTAAAACTTAGAGAAGCGGTCAGGAAAAAAACAAAAAAGAAAGAGCCGGTGAAGTATATCAACAATTTGGTGTTGGTGACAAAGTGCATCAACGATAGTTGAAGACATGTGCTTCAATAAAATTGGATGTTGGTGACAAAATGCATCAATAGTAGTTGAAGACAAGTGGTTTAACAAAATTGGATGTTGTGACAAATTACTTCAACGAGAGTCGAAGACAGGTGGTTCAACAAAATTGGGTGTTGGTGACAAAGTGCATCAACGGGAATTGGAGACATGTGCTTCAACAAGATTGGGTGTTGGTGACAAAGTGTATCAACGAGGGTTGGAGACATGTGCTTCAACAAGAGTAGAAGTTGGAGAGAAATCCTCCAATACAACAACAACAACAACAAAAAAATCAGACGTATACAACTTTGAACAACTGGAGAATGTTGGAAAATTTATTTAAAGTTGTAATAGAAAACTTTAATCGTTTAGGATTTGATAGTTGCTAGTTAATTTAATTTATGCTTTAATATGATTTGTAGTCAGAGTTAATATAAGAATATCTTTATTTTTTAGTTAAAATAGGTTTCGTATTATTATAAATAGAAGTATTGATGCGTAGGAATCCAAAGAGAATTGTAGAGATCATTTAGAGATTCGAGAGAATAAATTTTTCTTTCACAAAAACTGTCAAAAGTTGTTCACTTGATTGATATTCAGTATGCCTTTTCGGTTGTTGTAATATTTTATTAATATTTCATTTTGCATATATTTTTTGTGTAAACAGGATTTGATATTTGATATTTGATATTTTTTTTCTAACATTATAAAAACACTAGAACTCGCTACGAGGTAGAATTATTTATAAAAAGGTAGGGTAAAGGATAAAATAGGATTATTTAATATTAATAAGAAAGGGCAAGATGAAAGGAAAAAAAATAGGATAACGACCACACTAAATAGATCGTTTCATAAAGTGACACTTTTCGTCGTTATGTAACGATGAATTTACTGGTACGACACAATAAAATTTAAGTAACAATCAAAACAAATATTGCATTAACATAACAATAAGACATAATACAATAGGTAACAACCATCCAAACAAGCTGTACGTTAAGAAAGGTGTAAGCTTTTGAGAAATGCAATATAAAATCTAACCAATACGAGATAGGAGCAGACACCTAACTATATAATCTGTTGCTCTTTTTCTTCCTTTTAAGATGGGTTCGGCCTCATCTTAAAAATCCTCCTCTCAAAAGACCTCTTAAATCAGTAAAATTAGACATTGCCTCAACAAGTCACATTTGAAAGTCTGAAATCTTTTATTTGCCGTGGACAATCTCTCGAACAAGAAAAAATTAAAGATGATATTTGTCACGACCCAAAATCCCCTCCCGGTCGTGATGGCGCCTCTCGTGAAGACAAGGCCAGCCGACCCAATCCAACATCGCTAAACATTTAAATAACACGATGACAATATACCTATGTTTTTAACAAGAGTAATTTGCAGAAGAAAAATATATATATATATATATATATATATATATATAGCAAACCATCCCGACTACAGCCCTCAGATCGGGGTGTCACAAAGTCATGAGCAACTAATGAAATCCTATTTATAATATATCTATTACAACATCCTAAGCACAATGTTTGAAGAAAGTGAAAGCGACAAAATAAAGAAGACACGGGGCTGCGAACGCCAACAGCTACCTCGTAGTCTCCAAATCACCACCCTGACGATGCTAGTAGTCAATACCTCGGGGTGGAACCGATAGCGCCTGAATCTGCACACAAGGTGCAGGGAGTAATGTGAGTACTTCCAACTCAGTGAGTAATAAGTAT
>MCJB01003150.1:0-10383 GCA_002018475.1 Nicotiana obtusifolia
GTGCTTCAGCTAGGGTTCCTTCATGCTTCTTCAATTTTATGCATTCTTCTTTGATTTCTTGTGTTTGGATGAAGGAAAATCAGTTAGGGCTCATGGGTTCTTTGAAAGAAGGTGTTTGAGAGCTTTTCTAGTGTTTGGGTCTTGTAAAATGAAGAAGAACGAGTTTTAGGTCCCTTTTATAGGTCAAAGAGTCAGAGGCTTAATTTCAGTAGGATGTCAATTTCGCGATGGAGGAGGTCATTTTCGCGGTTCGCTTTTCCACTTCGCGAACCGCATTCTCGTCGCTTTCCTCGCATAAAACCTTCAGCTTCAGTTCGCGACGGGGAAGGTCGATTTCGCGATTCGCTTTTCATTTCGCGAATCGCTTTCTCGTCGCTTTTCTTCGCCTTAGTTTTCTGTCCGTGTTCGCGATGGGCAGGGGGATTTCGCGAACCGCTTTTCCATTTCGCGGTTCGCTTTCCTCACACTGCCGTCGCTTTTTGCTCATTTGTTCTTCTCTTCTTTTTTTTTTCTTTTTTTTTTAACGCCTTTCGTTCATTTTGTTTTCCCGCCCTTTTTCTCTTAACATTTTTCAATATATTTCAACCGTTCTCCTTATTCTTAGGCCCATACACACTTACCACATTACGGCATAATCACATAGGTGAATTTACGGGGTATCACAGAGATAATCTGATGAGCACGTGTTTGTCTCTGAAGAGGCCGATGTTGCACTCACCCCTGATTCCACACTGGATCGGGATGATTTTTCTTAGTTCTTGTATATCAGGCCACCCGTATGAGAACTTGCCCAATACCGCATATTGTAGACCCTCGATGATGTTCATGCAGGATACCTCTGCTTCAGTGTACGTGACTATCGGTTGTCCATGCATGTAGGTTGCCTTCTTGAAAGGGATTGGATCAATTTTCCTACTAGGGTTCGTCGCTACAGTGTTGTTCAGTGTAGATGGTATAAGGATTTGAGAGTAGTCTAAGGGTTGGGGTGTGGGCGGAGTGATGACTGGTGTGAATGGAGGGGCTGGAGGTGGTCGGCTAACCGGGATTTCGCCAGCTGGCGACACTATTGTTGGCAATTTGAAGGAGCTTCGAAGGTGTCGTCTCTTTCTCTCACTATCGCCGGACTCTCTCTCACTGACTTCTGTCTAAGATCAATCTTGACACCTGGGTCTACTTGATGACTGCCAACGTTCTTTATGGGCTTTTCTGATATTCTTGTACAAGGTTGGTAATACTCTTAGCCTCTTTATATATTTGATTGTCTACATATGCAGTTTACATTTACTTATCCATTCATTCAATTCTTTTGAACCACACTTTAGGGTCTTTCTTAAATAGTCTTAATTTTTTCTGCTATAAAAATCAATATTCCTTCATATTCATACACTCTTGACAAACCTTTTACGTTTTATTCTTTATACATTTAGTCAAGTATTTTAGTCAATTACAAAACACTTACTCATTTTTGAAGATAATTTTCTCCATTATTTATTTATTTTTCACAGATTTTCTTGTATATTTAATACAACTCATTGTAGTAATTATTTAACTTTAATTATAAATTAACTCCTTCAAGTTTATTCAAAATCTTTTAGAATGTTTCACTTGTTGATATACATTACTTATATTTGATATAATTACTCCATGTTATATGTAAGATTTATGTGGATAATTTCCTTATTATACTCCCCTATTTATGACAACTTTCCCTACTTTAATCGATCATTTCTTTAGGCTAATTGCTAGTTGTTTTATTCAAAATTATTCTTTACCATTTTATTTATGTGTTCAATTAAGATCAATCTTGTACAGTCAAATCACTTGGATTTAATTATAAATTGAGGTTTCCTTTATACCTTATTTCGGACCCAATTCTTTCAATCAAACTTAGAAAAAGATTATTTTTTTTGTTTATTAATTTACTTTGCATATCCTACTGTATATATTTTACCACAAATGAAATGATCATGCTTTGAATATTCATCCACCACATGACATTGCATTGGCTAATCTTTGATATGAGTTCTTTTTGAAATAATTAATCATGCTTTTGAACCTTCCTTCCCTTATTTGATTGAGTCCACCGGAACCACATTTTTATGGATCCTGAGGGATGTCTAACGCCTTCCCCTCGAGATAACTTGAACCCTTACCTAGAATCTTAACAGTTTCGCATATTACAATTAAAGTGTACATTATATAGTATAGCATAAGTGTCCTAGTATACCTTAAATACTAGGTGGCGACTCTATACTTTAATTAACCTTGTAGAGTATTATAAGTTGTAATTTGTTTTGTTTGGTGCAAAATAGGGTGCAACACGGAGTGTCTGTCTCCAACTCTTGAGCCATGCTGAATCTAATACCATTGTTGAGCCCTCGATGAATCGGCGAACTCGCTCTCTGATTGTAGATACCAAGGTAGGTGCGTGCCAGGACAATTCACTGAATCTGATAGCCTACTCTGACACTGTCATAGTCCCCTAATGCAGCTGCTCAAACTCTGTGCACCATGAATCCCAGAGGGTTTGGGGAACAAACTCTCTCAAAAACAACTCTGAAAACTGAGCCCAAGTGAGTGGGGATGCATCAACTGGCCTACCCTCCTGGTAAGCCTGCCACCACTGATACGTTGTTCCTAACAACTTAAATATAGTAAAAGCAACTCCGCTCACCTCCACAATACCCATGGTGCGGAGAATATAGTGGCACTTCTCTAGAAATCCCTACGCATCCTTAGTAGTTGTGCCACTGAAAAAAGGTAGATCATACTTCTTGAAACCTCTCAAGTATCCTCTACTCCAACTCAGATGTCGATGGCCTAACCTCAGATTGAACCGGATAGCTGGCTGCACTAGCATAACCCCGGGACCTGATCAACATGGACCCGCTACTTTGGAGTATGGGCTACAGGAGTCTGAGCTCCTCCCACAGCCTGAGATGTAACTAGTGCAAGGGGAATCAATCATGCCTGAGTTAGAGTGTCGAACATACTCAAAAACTGTGCTAGGGTCTCTTGAAGTCCAGGGGCAGCAACAGGTGTCTCGGATGTCGGTTGTCCCCCAACCGAAGCTACTGGTGTCTCTTCAGTCACTGCCCGGGCAAGTGCTCTGGCTGCACTGTGTGCTGCTCCTCGGCCTCTACCCCGACCCTAGCCCCAGCCCCGACCTCGTGTGGCTCTAGTAGGGGCGCGAGTGTCTGTTCATCAGATCCAGCAATGCGTGTCCTCAACATCTGTGAGAGAATAGAAAGATAAAACTCAGGTTTCAGAATCAACAAATTCGCACGATAAGGAATCGATAAGTGGAATATTTCCTAACACTTATGTAGCCTCTCGAAGATAAGTACAGACGTCTCTATACCGATCCCCAAGACTCTACTGAATTTTCTTAAGAATTTAGTTGTAGCCCGAATACCTATCAACAAAATAATAGAAAGCATGGCCGACCAACCTATCAAGCATTTGATCCATGAAAGGAAGAGGAAAGTGATCCTTCCTTGTGACTTTGTTGAGATTATGATAATCCATACAAACTCTCCAATCGGTGACCGTTCTTGTAGGAATCAACTCATTCTTGTCATTGGTACCAACTGTCATGCCCCCTTCTTTGGGACACATTGAACCAGAAAAGTCTATGAACTATCAAAAATGGGGTAGACAACCTCGGCGTCCAACCGCTTGATAATCTCCTTTTTTATCACCTCTTGCACAGCTTCATAGTCTTCTTTGATGTCCAATGGACGGTTTTGCACCGTCCTCCAATTTGATCTTGTGCATGAAAAATACGGGGCTTATACCCAAATGTCCGCCAAAGTCCACCCAATAGCTTTCTTCTCTTTTGCAACATTGGCAATGTGGAATCAACCTGCATGTTAGTCAAACAAGAGGAAAGAATAATCCGTAGAGTAGAACAAGGGCCAAGAAATTCGTATCGAAAGTGAGATAGCAATGGTTTTAACTCCAAGGTAGGTGGCTTTTCAATATAAAACTTTGTAGGAGGAGTCTTCCTATTCTCAAGATCCAAATATAACTTCTGGGGTGCATAGTTGTAAGACCACATTCCTTGCAAAGAGTTTACACATTCCATGAAACCATCCATTTCATCTTCATCAAAGTTGAGAAAAACGGCTTCCAACATCTCACCAACATTAACTGTAGCACTTGTATTATTAATGTTGACATCGGTCACCAAGTCCACAAAAGAACACAATTCATTGCCATTTGGTTGACGCATAGACTTGCACACATGGAATACCACTTGTTTATCACCGACCTGAAAAGTGAGTTCTCCGGCTTCCACATCACAAAGGGCTTTACCCGTAGAAAGTAAAGGCCTCCCAAGAATGATAGGCACTTCATAGTCAACCTCACAGTTTAGAACCACAATGTCTTTAGTAAGGATAAATTTATCAACTCGGACCTAAGCACCCTCAGTCACTCCAAATGACCTCTTCATAGTACGATCGGCTATTTGCAACCTCATAGATGAGGGTCTTGGTTTCCCAATCCCCAAAGTTTTCAACACTGAGTAGGGCATCAAATTGATACTCGATCTAATATCACAAAGAGCTTTAGTAAAATTGGCACTTCCAATAGTACAAGGAATCGAGAAAGCATTGGGATCCTCCAACTTAGGAGCCATGGAATGAACAATTGCACTCACTTGATGAGTGACCTTGATAGTTTCAAAGTTCATCGACCTATTCTTGGTCACAAGATCTTTCATAAACTTGGCATAACTGGACATTTGTTCCAAAGCTTCTACCAATGGTATATTAATAGAGAGACCTTTCATCTTTGAATAAACTTCTTGAATCGATTTTCACCATTTTTCTTAGCAAATCTTTGAGGATAAGTACTTGGGGGCTTTGGAACGAGTGCCTTTGCCCTTTGCACTACCAGTTTCGATATGTCAATAATGGGTTCCCTAGACGGGTTCACCTCTTTTTGGGTCCTCTCCACACTATCATCAATATCAGTCTGAACCTCATCATGTACTTGAACATCATTGCGTGGTATTTCCTCCACTTGGATCACTTGGTCATCATCCACAAGTTGCCTTTCTTTTGAGGTGGGTGCATTCCCGCCTCTTCCACTTTTGGTGATAACCGCCGTAGCATGCCACGTGTTATTACCACCCTTGGGTTTCGAGTCACTTGGCAATGCACCTTTAGGAAGAGTATTAAGAGCTTGAGAGATTTGTCCCATTTGAACTTCAAGATTACCGATTGATGTGGTATGTGAGGCAAGTTGGGCATACGAATCCACATTCTTTTCCATCATTTGCTTGAACATGTTCTCGATATAGCCCATTTCATTATTTGAAGAACTTGAACCATGGGAAGGATAAGGAGAAGGGTTGTTTGGTTGTTGGTACATTGCCTTTGAAAACTCGGACCTCGATTTGCATAATTGTTATTATTTCCCCGATTTCCTTGATTGTTGCCTCCCGAATTCACTTGGTTATTGTTGTTGTTATGCCAATTCCCTTGATTGTTAGAATCTCAATTGCCTTGTTTATTTTGAAAACGCCATTGATTTTGATTGGAGCCTTGAAAATTGATATGTTGCCCTTGGTAATTGTTCACAAATTGGACCTCTTATTCTTTCTCTTGATAAGAGTCATCTTGGTTATAGTTACCATCATCTTGTACATAATTCTCCACTCGGGATTGAAATTGTGGACCTTTAGTCCTCTTCTTTTTGACCAAGACATTTACTCCCTGCATAGCATAAACTTGCTTAGGAGCTTAGGTTTGATGAAGTTGGGCCTTAGCAAGTTAAGTCATGGTTGTGGTCAATTCATCAATAGCTTGCTCATGGTCTTGCAACTCTTTATGGAGATGGATCATGCTGGGATCACCTTGGGGAACATTGGCTTGGGATTGCCAAACCGAAGAAGTTTCCACCATCTCATGAAGAATGTCACATGCCTCCGCATAAGGCATTGTCAAAAAATTTTCTCTGGCCAATTGATTGACCACACATTGGTTCTTAGTATTAATACCACGGTAGAAAGTTTGTTGGATAATGTTGTCGGTCATATCATTGTTAAGGCACTCCTTCACCATTGTTCGATATCGCTCCCAAATTTCATGCAAAGGTTCATTAGGCTCTTGCTTGAAAGTCAATATTTCATCCCATAGAGTAGTCATGTTCCCAGGAGAGAAGAAATTTGAAATAAACTTCGCCGCCAATTCATCCCAAGTATGGATAGAATTATTCGGCAGGCGTTCCAATGAATCCAAAGCTTTACCCCTTAGTGAAAAGGGAAAAAGACTTAACCCCAAAGCAACTTCCGAAATATTTATTTGTTTGCTCCCCCGACACGTATGGACAAAAACTTTCAAATGCTTGTAGGCGTTTTGACTCGGCACCCCGGTGAAATAACCTCTTTGCTCGAGCAAAGTGAGCATCACATTGGTAATTTGAATGTTTCCCGCCCTAGTGCGAGGGGAGACTATGGCACTTGCATAACCTTCATTGGGCAAAATCCCATGTTGTGTCTCTTGTGGTTGTGGTGGTGGAGTAGGTGGGGAAGATGGAGGCACATTTTCTTGTTGCCCACGACCTCGGCGATTTTGTTGTGGAGCTTGAGACATTTCATCAAGCTGCTCCTCTTCGGCATCCACCTCTCCCCATGGCATGTTTCCAAGTTCGTTGTTCACCATTTGGAACCTACAATCACTTCAACAAATTAGAAGCACGAAAGTAAAAGAAGATATTTCAAGAAACAAACTCAAGTATATAGATAACACCATAAAAATCCCCGGCAACAGCACCAAAAATTGATCACGTCCAATTTACACCCAATTAAAGAGTATGAAATGGTCGTTATAATTATAAAACCCAACGCAAGTCGGGGTCGAATCCGCAAGGAGTTTAAGTTGGTTTTAAGGTAAACACTCAAGAAAAAGAACTTGAAATAACCAAATTTAGCTTTCAAACAAGTGTGGGTAATTGTTATCTAAATTAACATCTAAGAGATTGAACTAACTAGTAAGCAAATAATGAGTGAAATATTTTTGGTGTTTTATCAAATAAGGGAAAAGCCTAGGGTTGTAACCTTCACTAGATGTAAACCTAATGGGTAGAGTAAATCTATGCTTGTTTGGTATATCGGGGTGTGTTATGACTCTCAATGCTCAAGTACCCACTCAATACCTCTTGGTCAAAGAGTGATTATGCCCAAATTAACTTTCTCAAGACCAAATGGGTAGCAATCTAAAAAACTTATATGAGTCCAAATAGGATTATCCCTATCTCTAGTTCAAATATTTTAACAAACTAATCAAGACTTCAACTAATTCAATTTCTTGTTAGCCAAGTTTTTCTAGACTAGGTTCCTCTTTCTCAAGTAAGAACTAAGTCAAATAGGCATGAATCAATGTTTGCAACTATTTAATCAAGATATAAAGCATAAACAAGACTAAATAACATACACCCAATCAGTAACAAGCATTAATACTGAATACCCATAAGTTTTACACATTAGGGTTGGGTCACGGCCCTAGATAAAATCTAGCTACTCATAATCATAGGCATAGAAAATGAAACAAAAGGAGTAATTGACGACATAAAACTAAAATTAAAAGGTAAAATTAATGGGTCTTCTCTAATTGTAGTAACAAAATTCCCAAAATGGCTAAGTCTAACCACTCACAGCTGCTACAGTACAAAAGTTGTCCTTAAAAGTGTTTCTTATCTATTTATAGTGCTCTAAAATTTGCTGACAAAAATGTTGTTTGGGAGGTTCTGCGGCCGCATAATTTCATATGCGGTCCACACTTCCGTGTGATGCCCTTGTAGTGCTTGTTAGTTAGAGAAATTGTGCAGCTGTGCATAAACTTCTATGATTGCACAATTTGGCTGTGGACCGCACTTCAAGGAGGCTTCGGACTTGCTCTTTTGCATCTTCTCTGATATCTCAATCTTTTCAGTGCGAGCATACCTGTAATTCACACATTTTCACTAGATTCGGAAATAAAAATCACTACTTTCAGACTAAAAACTAAAGCAAGAAGGTACTAATAAGTGGTTAAATTCACACTTATCAGTAGGAAGGATGAGAGCATGGGGAGTCTTGCTTATATTCCGGTGAAGAAACACCGTTACTATTGGATGTTCAAGCTTTGGCCAATCAGTTTGTAAGGTTGGATGTTTCGAAGCCTAGCCGGGTTTTTGCTTGCGTGGTTTCTCGATTTTTTCTGTATGAGTGCCTTAGTATGATGATCCCCATCTGCTTGTCCTTATGGACACGGTGCAGCACGGTGATGCCAAGGAGGTTTCTATTGGAGATTATGGGGTCTTAAGGATGCAGGGCTGAATTTGTGTGCCCAATATGGGTTGGTTGCTTGAGTTGATTCTTGAGGAGGCCCACAGTTCGTGGTATTCCATTCATCCAGGCACCGCAAAGATGTACCAGGATTTGAGGAAACACTACTGGTGGAGAAGAATGAAAAAAGATATAGTGGAGTATGTGACTCGGTATTTGAACTGTCAGCAGGTGAAGTACGAGCATTAGAGACCGGGTGGTTTGCTTCAGAGACTTGACAGTCCAGAGTGGAAGTGGGAGCGTATCACCATGGATTTTGTAGTTGGACTTCCATGGACCTTGAGGATATTTGACGTAATGTGGGTTATTGTGGACTGACTGACTAAGTCTGCACACATCATTTCGGTTGTTAGTACCTACTCTTCAGAGCAGCTAGCTCAGATCTATATTCGTGAGATTGTTCTTCTTCGTGGTGTGCTGGTGTATATTATCTTCGATTGAGGCACGCAGTTGACATTTCATTTCTGGAGAGATGTGCAGTGTGAGTAAGGCATACAGGTCGAGCTGAGCATATCATTTCATCCCAGACGAACGGGCAGTCTAAGCGCAACATTCAAATCTTGGAGGACGGACTACGTGTCTGTGTTATAAATTTCAGGGGTTCATGGGATCAGTTCCTACAGCTCGTAGAGTGCACCTAAAACAACAGCTACCAATCAAGTATTCAGATGGCTCCTTATGAGACCTTATATGGGAGACGATGACGTTCTCCAATTGGTTGGTTTAAGACGAGGGAGGATAGGTTGTTGAGCACTGATTTGGTTCAGGACGCCTTGGAGAAAGTCAATTTGATTCAGGATCGACTTCGTACAACACAGTCCAGGCAGAAGAGCTATGCTGATTGGAGGGCTCGTGATGTAGCATTTATGGTGGAAGAGAGGGTTTTGCTTAGAGTTTCACCCATGAAGGGTGTGATCAGGTTCGGGAAGAAGAGTAAGTTGAGCCTTAGGTATATTGGTCCTTTGGATATCCTTAAGAGAGTGCGTGAGGTAGCCTACAGACTTGCACTGCCACCCAGCTTATCGAGAGCTCACCTAGTGTTCCGTGTTTCCATGCTCCGGAAGTATTTTGGTGATCTGTCTCATGTAATAGATTTCAACTCAGTCCAATTGGACAAGGATTTGACTTATGTTGAGGAGCCGATGGCCATCTTGGACAAGCAAATTCGAAAGTTGAGGTCAAAGAACATTGCTTCAGCGAAGGTTCAATGGAGAGGTCAATCGATCGAGGAGATGACTTGGGAGACCGAGCATGATATGCGTAGTCATTATCCTCACCTTTTCGGCACTTCGGGTATGTCTCTATACTCGTTCGAGGATGAACGTTTGTTTAAGAGGGGGAGAATGTAACAAGCTGGCCGGTTGTTTTGTATATTGTAGCCTCGTTCCCCCTATTTATTGCCTCTTCTATGTTCATTTGTGGTTATGTAACTTGCTAGGGTGGTTGAATTGGTTTCGGGAAAGTTTCGGAGTGAATTAGGACACTTAGTCCCAAGGTTGGAAGTTTAAGTTATAAGAGTTGACCGGAGTTTGACTTGTGTGTAGACGACCCCGGAATGGAGTTTTGATGGTTCTAATAGTTTTATTTGGTGATTTTGAGAGATTTTCCCGAGAGTTAACTTTATTGATTTCGAGCTCGGATTGTGATTTCGAGAGTTGGTATATGTCTGTTGTGTCATTTGAGAAGTAAACGATAACGGTCATATTCTAATCATAGAAAGAGAAGCTCTGGCGAACTAATTAAAGAGAAGGCGACAGGAGCTCTTTCGCCGGTGCCGACACCGGCCGGTGAAACCAATGAGCTGGCCACCTCTCACCCGCAGCAAAGAATCCAGAACAATACCCAAAATCAAGTACCACAGACATTAGAGTGAGAAACAGCGGCGACTAGAGAGAGAAAATCATCCCCTTTCGAAGCTCACTTACAGTCGCCAATGGCGACGCCGGCAGGAGATTTCCCGGCTGGCCAGCCCCCAACCCTTACCCCCCAACCCACCCAACCCCAAATACCAACATATCCCTACCCCAACCTCTGGATTTCACCAAAAT
>MCJB01003152.1:0-10380 GCA_002018475.1 Nicotiana obtusifolia
TTTACCTCTTCCCCTCCATTATCTCCCTTTTGCTCGTCACTGAGCTCTACAACCACCAAAGGATTGAAAACATGTGCTAAACATAGAAGCATACAGCTATGAATTAGAATTAGAAAGGAAACTAGAATAATAACTGAGAGCAAACAATGGTAATAACAGATAAGAGTTACTTGCTATCTAAACATTTGGAAGCACTTGGAAGACTCCAGCCCAACCAGATGCATGACCATTTTCTGCAAATTCACTTTATCTAAGGTATAACACTAACTCACATTCAGGGGTTGTTTGGTATGTGGGATAAGGGATACTAATCCCGGGATTAGATGCGGGATTATTTTATTCCGGGTTTGGATGAATTTTTAAATCCAGGATTAGCAATCCCGAGATTAATTAATCCCACAATCGGGTATTATTCTATCCCAGAATGAGGGTAGTTTAATAACCCAGGAATTAATCAATCCCAGGATAAACACTAAAGTGACAAAGATGCCCTTCTCCATGGCTCTTCCCCAAAGTCTTTTAAACAATCCAAATTTAAAATTCAAAATACAAGGTTGTCCCAACTTATCTAGTATACACCAAACACACGTTTATATTATACCCCATGTATCCCCTTTTTAGTTCAATGAACCAAACATATTCCAATAAAAATATATTCATTAAATCCCGTCATTATTTAATTCCCGTATTATAATCCCGGGATAACTTGTTCCCCTACCAAACGACCCCTCAATGTTACAAAGTAACTAGGCAAAGTCTAAACCTTGCAGAATTTGAACACAAATCAACAGCTATCAAATGAAGATTGCAGAGAGGTGTGCTACTAATCCTTCCCCCAACCACTTCAATCTTTCATCTCTGCATTGAGAAACTGCATCTACATGACACTTACTTTTTCCCTCTTCCACATATTGATCGTTGTATTCTACTCCATCTAATTACTACTGTTGAAGTACATCCTGGAAATCTTGCTTGCTTACGGCATTGCCGCCTTATCGAGCCCCATGTAAGTAGCTGGACATCACACGGATATAATCGTAACCCCATTTTCTTTTATCTTTTCCTTTATACTCTTATTAATAAGGTCATTCTGTTTACTTTATACTAGCTGAAAAGCAAAGTGAAGCAGTTAGATAATATTGGCAAGGCTCATACTATGGAGTACCACTTTAACCTTATATTTTTAACTGTCCTAAAAGGTCTGGCATGTCAACTGAAGTCATAGAAACAGGAAAGGACTGGGTCAAAAGTAATTGGGATAGATGATCACCGTGCAAACAACAGCATCAGGTGAAACTCTAGTAACATGGCAAATATCTATATAACAAACACACAGTAGGTTAAAGAACAGCATGGTAGGTACAGTTGGAAAGGGTGACCTTCTACGAGGGCTTCTGCTTCTCGAACTTCCTTTGATTCTTGAAACCTTCTCAATGATCCTCCCTTGCTGACTGAAACCAAACAAGGCATAAGATCAGAAGCTAAGAAAGGAACCAATAAACAAGTCATCAAAGAGCAAACATATTGAATTATCCCAGAGGAAAATTCCTTTAAGTAATACAAAAGAGAGGAAACAGAACTATGCAATTCATCAAAGGCTCCAGTTGAATATGCACAATAGAAGATTTGAAGCAAGCGTTTAATATACTTGCAAAATGACCATGTTACTCACATTCGTTCTGCATTTGGCCCATATTTGGCAAATTGAACGGCCATTTCCCGCCCATCAACCACTTTTCCTGCCAAAAAAATTCATACAGTTCACAGAGTTGTTACTTTTCACATGCAAAAGTAGAAAATAATCAAAGTAGACCCTACATCAACAACTGTGATATTTATAAATCATTAGGGCACCCTATCCAACTACAACTAGATTTGCATCCACTAACTAATTCAGCCACTGTTATTGGAAACAAACAGTTTTATCGGTCTACTTGCTGAGAGGTTATGTGATTGATCGTCGTAGTTCCAATAAATCGGCAACCCTGACCAAGGGTTGGGGGAAAACAAGTGCACCGGTCAGACAAGTGCTTTGAGGTTACACATGAAATCACATTACGTCTACAATCTATAGGGCAATCAAATAATGCCACATTTACAGAGGACTGGAATGTTTAATGTGCACCTCAGAACAACTCAATGTGGTGGCCAGAGACATTGACATAATAAACTTAAAATGCAGAAATAAGTGAATCATATGTAATCTGCAGAAATAAGTGAATCATATGTAATCTGCTATAATAAGTAAAAAACTAGGTAGTTTTAAGTTTAAGAGAGTATTCTCAATTCATATTCGCCACCCACCTTTGAATTTATATGTAAAAACCTAAGTACCTGACATGTTAAATGTCGCATGTAACATGAAGCAGGGATAAGTGGCAATTAGCATATAAAATGCAGTGCTTTCTATAGGATGTTATAACTGTTTTCCCTTAATTTAGTCAAACTGCCATCATGCTTGACAGTTTTCTATCTTCTCACCATCGCAACATTTTTCCATCCGCCATCCAAGACATACCAACAAACACAGTCTGCTGGCTCATAATCTAAATCATAGCCATTAACGTCAGTTTGACATAGGCTTTTTCCCCCTCAGTTATACGACCAGCCCCATAGTAGTTAAGTAAAAAAACATTGTTCTACAAGCTTACAACAGGATTTTCAGAACATCACACAAAAAAATTAAATGTATATGCAAAGCACAACTTCAAAAAGAATTTGGCGAAGTACCATCCAGCCTATCCACAGCCTTCTGTGCTTCATCTGCATACTTGTAACGAACAAATGCAAACCCACGTGACTCACCAGTCCTGTTACAAGAGCAAGATAAGTAGAAACAGATAAGAGTTCAGGAACCACGCTCATCATTATTTGGCCTTCTTATAATAACAATTAACAACATATAGAAGACACTTCAGCTGTTGCAAGGGTGGCACAAATTAGATATTCAGCGACCTTCTATCAAAATTTGGAATACTATCCAGGCTGCAATTTGGAGGTGCATCTGGAAAGAGAAAAATGATAGGTTGTTTGATAGTAGGAAGAACAGAGTCATTGATATCAAACACAACTGTATTTTTTTGCTTAGTTTTTGGTGTAACATGGAAGACGTACATGCTTCTGACCCTTGTGCCATGATTGACTTTATTAGCACGTTACGCAATTCGTAATGTTGTTTCTTTTGCTTGTAACCATCCAGCAACTTCTTCTTGCTGGTTTTATTATATATAAAATACTGCTCTTTACCGATCAAAAAAAAATTAACATATAGAAGCTCACATGTACCGAGTCGCACAGAACTTTTGAAATGCAATATGCTATTCTCATATGTTACAATAGTTTTGCAGTGTAATTCTTAGAGTCATCACGATGTGTCACAACACAAGGTAAAAATTCTTTCAGCAGATTATAAAATAACAGATTGAGAATTCAAGCTCGTTCGTAATTTAATGTCCACTGAAGGAAGGCTAAGAAAAAACAACTTGAAACATGTTTAACTTTCCCTCTTTTTTATAAGATTACACAAACAAATGGGTAAAATCATCACTAGAAAGACCTTCAAAGTCCTCTTGTTATTTTACAAAAAATTACAGTTAATTTACTCCGAATACTCAATTCCTTGAGCAAGAGGTCCTAGCATAATGGATAAGAGTAATTTCGAAGAACATTATATAAAAAACAAATTCCAGATTAAGGCCTAATTAATTAATATTTATTTTTCTGACGAAATAACATCACAGTTAGTTATTCTGTACAAAACCTAAAACTCTTTGGTTTTTCCTCCTCTAGGAAAAAAAAATCTCCGTCGTTTTTCTAAGGAATAAAGCCGCAAGTAAAATTAAGGGGAGGAAAGCCAAAGAGAGGTTTTAGAACCTTCTGTCACGCGGAATGAAGATATCGACAACCTTCCCGTACTTGTCGAAAAGAGGATACAGATCATCGGCTTTGGTACCTGTTACAACAAAACAGTTAAACAATTTACAAACATAATCGGAAAAAAAATCACAATGAAAAAAAAATACTGCGAAATCACAAGCGGAAAAAAAAGGAAACGAGAAAAGCTTACGGAAAGTGATGTTGAGGACGAGAAGAGAGTAAGTATCGGTGATGTCCGGAGGTCCAGTTCTTCCGAAGTGCGACATTTTTCTCCGGCGTTCTCTGCGTCGCTCGCTCGAATAGGGTTTCGTAAGCCTGATGATTTCTGGGAGAGAAATATATTTTGGAGTTCAAGAACCTTCTAGTTTCACGCAAGTGCCCTTCTAGTTTCCTCGCGCGGCAAATGGACCAAACTTTTGTTGGCATATGATGAAACCTGCCCCCTCTAGTTTCCTCAACGATAATTACACCGAACTTGAATTAGTAAATATATTACATTTACACATTAAAATTGGTTTGGACCATGAAGTAGTATTTCATTGTTCCCATTATCTTATTTGAGAAGTATTTTAAGTAATAAAATTTAGTACTAATTTTCACTCAATCTTTTAATTTATTTTCGAGTAAAATTTATGTTTAAATATAATTTTAACTTTAAATACTCTTTTTTTAACTTCAATTTCAAATAGTAGTTCAATCTTTACAAATTGAAAAGACAAATACTATTACGTGTTTGGGTAGATATACTATAACTGAAAATAAGTGTTTGATAAAAAAGGTTGTTGATAAGTACTTTTTATATTAAAGATTGAAATAACCTTAAAATTATTAACACTATAAAGGAGTTAATTAATATAATATTTTTAGTTATAAATTGATTTAAACATAAATTTTTGGTGGATTAATATTGACATGTTATTTTCTTGGTGTTTCTTTCTTATATTTTTATATTTCATGTGAATTTCTTATGATAATTAATTAAGATGAACATGGTAGGCTATACATTGGGAACGGTCAATTTCATGGTAGATGTGACAAATTTTCCTTTTTCGTTATCTCATTTTTATCGGAACAATTATTCAATATTTCATTTGATAATATGCCAACTCACTAGAAATAGATTGCACGAAACTAAAAAATTAGAAAATTTGGGAATTAGATTGTAAAGTAAAAATGAAAAGAAAACAAGCCTGAAGAATATGGAATTGAAAGAGTTCAGACGCGTAGCATAGATAGAGACACAGTAAGAGAATGGTGAAGTAATAAAAGAAATGAAAAAAACGTCGTGAGATTTTGATTTGAAGGTTATTGTGGAATTATATAAACTTATAAAGAATATTCTCAACCTGCACAAGATCTGCATACACATTATCCTTTTCATACTCCACTTTTGTGATATTACACTTGTATAGAATAAAATCGGTTCATATTAAATATTCGAATAATAGAGCGACACGTGGAACCGGGGACAGACGGAAGACGAAGCAAGTAGGAACCAAGACCGAGGAAACAGCTTCGGTTGGCTCCGAACAGACCCCGCAGGGAACATTACTAGCAAGGACAAACGAATATTTGCCATCCTTTGACATTCAATGAAGAATATTCCTCAGTATTAAATGCATAATCCGTTACAGAGAATTTTGGCATTCATAGCTTGCCATTATATATTCATCAATGGTCCCCATAATTATCATTTAAGAGGGGCTTGATCCTTGAGCCTTGTTCCATATGTATAACTATAAATAGTGACTTCAACAGCCGTTGTAAGGTAGGAAAATTCTGACAAACTTATGCTACACATTATTCTAAGCTCAATAATACTTTATTTTCTGTCTATCAATATTATTATTAATGTCTTCAGAAGCGTTGCTCCCCGAATCAAGTTGTTTGCTGTCTTATCTCTATTTCAACTCTATGTCTTGCATTTTATTTAATTTATTTATCATTTTGGGATCAAATTGATTCGCTTGTCTATAAACCACGTCATAAATTCAACTGTACCGTTTTACGGGTAAACAGTTTGGCACTTACCGTGGGGCTTAGACAGTTGCGTAATTGAGTTGATCATTGCATCTAGTACTAATATGTTTGATTCATTGTTTCTTAGCAATAAATCGTAAAAAAATGGCAGATAATGATATCAACATCGTGCACAACGTTATGGTACAAGGAAATCCGCCTCAACATGAAGATTCGTTCAGTGGTACCTGCAACGAGGACATAGCCATGCTGGTCCATGACGGGCAATATCCCCGACACATACGGGAGGCAACTCCTGATGACGCTGAAGACGAGCGCGTAGTGGAAACGGTGAGAATCCTTAGAGAACAACAAAAGGTTGTTATGGGTTATCTTTCAAGGCAAGACTAAGGCATGACATAATTGAGGCAAGCATTGTCGGGCGCTTCCAACAACGCGAATGAAAGAGGTGCAGTTCCTCCCGGTGCTCCCGCAAACCAGACATTGCAAAGGGTCGATAACAACACCCCGAGTGGTGAGGTCGGCTTCGATGGGGCCAGGAACGGCAGCGGATCTGGTAACAACTAACGGAAATGATCCCTTTAAAACCGAGCTCATGCGTTTATGAGGGAAATAAATGCTCGAGTGGACCAAATTCCGGGCGCACCGTCAGTGTTGAAAGGACCGGACTCAAAGAAATATACCCAGTTGCCATTCAAACCAAGCGCGGCACCAGAGTTAATCTCGAAGTTGTTCAAAATGCCAGATGTACCAAAATATGATGAGACTTTAGATCCACAGGAGCACATCACCGCCTACACAACGGAGGTGAAAGGAAACGACTTAGATCGGCACAAGATTGAGTCAGTCCTACTAAAAAATTTCGGGGAAACCCTCACAAAGGGGGCCTTGATATGGTATTCACTTCTACCCGAGCACTCAATAGATTCCTTTGAGATGCTCATAGATTCTTTCATCAAGGCCCATGCCAGGACCAGGAAGGTACAAGTCCGAAAGACCGACATATTCAGAATTGCACAAGAGGAGTCCGAATTGTTCCGAGAGTTCGTGACCAGGTTTTAGAATGAAAGCATGCTGCTACCAGTCGTGCCAGATGAATGGGCAGCTGAGGCATTTACTAAGGGGATGAACCCGAAGAGCTCCGACGCTTTCCGAAAACTGAAAGAAAGCCTGCTCGAGTTCTAGGAAACTAGATATCTAAAATCACTATGAATCAAAGATAAGAATAGAAGACGACCAACTTGGTTTCCTAGCATCAATCAAGGGTCGGGATCCAAAAAAGAACAAGGATAATTCGAAGGATGATTTTGACGCAGATCGGCGATCTTCTAAGGCCCGATTTAGGACGCGGCAGAGGTTTTTGGTCAGCGAATTGGTTTGCTGCCAGTAGAAGAGTTGACCGCGGCCAGAATAACATATCATCGCATGAAAAAGAGATATTAGGCTCCTGGGATTCCACCTACCTCAGACTGTCCGAGTATAATTTCAATGTCAGTATGGTGAAATTGGTATCGGCGATGAGGAACATTAAGGAAGAAGGTTTCCGAGGACGATGAGATCCGATCCCAGTCAGAGGGATCCTAATCTATGGTGTGAGTATCATAGGACTATCGAACTGGGAACTATGGACATCTACGCAGGAGGTAGCAATGTTGCTAAAAAATAGCCATCTTAGAGTGCCTAAGCAACAGGGCTAAAAATAACTACCACTGCAACCGGGATAACGCGGAACCCTCGAAGATAGGAGAAGATTCTCCTCGACTAATGATCAACATGATTTTCGAGGGTAACGAGATTAATGGTGTAACCTTTTTAGCAGCAAAGAAGACAAATGTATCGATGAATCATCGCAAAAGACTCCGGGAAGTCGCCGAGGATGATATCACCTTCATAGAGGAGGACGCCGATGGACTCCTACTACCGCACAATGATGCCCTGGTAATTTCTCTTAATGTTGTAGATTTTAAAATTAAACGTGTTTTGGTGGACCCAGGAAGTTCAGCCAATATCATTCAATGAAAAGTGTTGGAACAAGCCAAGCTAACCAGAAGTATCATTCCGATCACAAAGCTCCTCGTTGGGTTCAACTTAGCAAGTGTGACAACCCGAGGGGAGATCCTGCTGCCCACAAAGCTGAAGGGGTCATGAAGACTACCTTGTTTGAAGCAGTAAACGACGATATAGGCTACAACATAATTCTTGGCAAACCATGGCTACATGAGATGAAGGTCATGCCATCAACATACCGTCAACTTATGAATTCCAACTCCAAATGGAATTAAACAAATAAGAGGAGATCAACCGGTGGCAAGGAAGATGAACGCGATTTCGGTTTCCTGCAGTAAAGGGAAGGAACATGCAGCATAGCAACTATAGGAACCGACGCTCGCTTTCAAACCAAACGAAGTCGACAAAGGGGAGGAGCCATCAGAATTCTATCAGGTACCAAGGTATTTTCAAGCACTAGAAGAAACAGACGCAACCAAATCCACAGCGGAAGAACTCGAACAAGTCGCATTATTCGAGAAGTTCTTAGAAAGGAAGTTCACTTGGGGACAGGATTAAACCCTAAACTCAGGTCAGGATTAATAGAATTCTTAAAATTAATGTTGATTGTTTTGCGTGGTCGCATGCGGATATGACAGGTATTCCGCTAAAGGTGGCCATGCACAAGTTAAGCCTGGATTCCAACATCCCTTCGGTAAGGCAAAAGAAGCGCCCGATTGCCGAAGTTAAAAATAGGTTTGTCAAAGAAGAAGTAACTCGATTGCTTGATATTGCTTCAATCTGGGAAGTAAAGTACCCCGATTGGCTAGCTAACGTAGTAGTAGTTCCAAAAAAGAATAATAAATTTCGCATGTATATAGATTATAAAGATCTGAATAAGGAGTGCCCAAAAGACTCGTTCCCATTGCAAAATATTGATCAAAATTGATGCGACGGCCGGGAACGAGTTGATGAGTTTCCTCGATGCTTATTCCGGGTACAATCAAATTAAAATGAACCCGGAGGATCAGAAAAAGACTTCGTTCATAACGAACTTTCGCACATATTGCTACAATATGATGCCTCTCGGGCTTAAAAACGCCGGAGCTACTTATCAGAGGCTCGTGAACAAAATGTTCGAAACAAAAATAGGGAAAATAATGGAAGTTTACATAGATGATATGTTGTTTAAGTCTTTGAATGCAAGTGACCATCTAAAACACCTCCAAGAAACCTTTGACATCCTAAGGAAGCACAACATGAAGCTTAACCCTGAAAATTGTGCATTCGGAGTCAGCTCTGGTAAATTTTTGGGTTTTCTGGTATCACAAAGGTGGATCGAAGTCAATCCCAATAAAACTAAAGCCATCGAGGACACTCCCGACCAGCTGACAAATATGAAAGAAGTCCAAAGGTTAACTGGAAGGCTGACCGCTCTAAGCAGGTTTATTTCCCGATCTTCAGAAAAATGCCATCATTTCGTCTCACTTATGAAGAAGAACAACAACTTCGAATGGATTCTGAAATGCCAACAGGCCCTAAAAGACATGAAAAGGTATTTATCAAGCCCTGCGTTACTATAAAATCGGAGGAAGGTGAAGAGTTGTTAATTTACTTAGCAGAATCGGAGGTAGCGATAAGTGCCGTTCTAGTCCGGGAAGATGAAGGTACGCCCAATCCCCTATCTAGTATGTTAGCAAAATTTTAACAGGAGCAAAAAATCGTTACACGCACCTCGAAAAATTAGCCTTAGCTCTCGTAGTCGCTACTCGAAGCTTAGTCCTTATTTTCCATGCCATCCCATAGTTGTGATGATAACTTTTCCCTTGCGGAATATCCTTCACAACCCTGAATTGTCAGGTCTACTGGCCAAGTGGGCAGTCAAAATGAGTGATTTTGACATCGAGTATAAACCCAGGACTGCGATCAAATCACAAGTTTTGGCCGACTTTGTGGCTGATTTCAGTCCCGGACTGCTGCCTTTGGCCAACAAAAAACAGGTGATGGTGTTGAAGCGACATTAGGAGTTTGGGCCTTGCTCACTAACGGACCTTCCAACGTGAAAGGGTCCGAGCTCGAGGTGGTATTAATTACGCCCTCGAGGGGAAGTTGAGACATGCCATGAAAACTGTTCCCTTGACTAACAATGAAGCCGAGTATGAGGTTTTGATTGCAGGACTTGAACTAGCATGGGAACTAGACTCTGAGGTCATTGAAATCAAATGCGATTCCCAACTGGTGGTAAATCAGGTATACGGGATCTTCGACACCAAAGAGGATTGCATGCAGCAATATGTGGCGAAAGTTTGTACTCTGCTCGCATGGTTCAGGGAATGGTCAATCATCCAACATCCCAAGAGAAGAAAACGTAAAAATAGACGCACCGACCAATCTGGGCTCGTCCACGAAAATAAAGAGATCAGATTCCAGTATGGTCATACAACTCATGCATTCGGTACTTGATGTGGACGGTTATTATGAAATAAATGTGACCAACTTGGAGAAATAAAATCATCGACTATCTTGAGCATGCAAACT